>JAGFNX010000098.1:0-162573 GCA_017657125.1 Scopulariopsis brevicaulis | reverse complement strand
TCTCTGTCCGCCGCCGGCCGGCGGCGGACAGAGACGATGCCGTCCGCGACGTACTACAGGACGAGCCAGGAGTGGCTGGACAACTCGATCAACCTCATTGAGGCGCACCCCACGACCGTAGGTCCCTCTAATTCAAACCATTTCGACCTCCTAAACCACCTCCCATCTCCCATCCGTGCCCTCTCCCCTCCCACCTACCCTGTCCCGCTCCACCGCACCTCCCGCCGAACCAGAGACTGACGAACATAAAGACCCGCATAACAACGAAATACGCCATCAAGCCCCCCCGCCAACAAACCGACTCCGCCCCCGCCAAGCCCCCCCGGGGAAGCCTCATCCTAAAGACCTACGACCCCGTTAGCGGCGCGGCGCTAAAATACAAGACGACCAAGGCGGCCGAGGTGAACCGGCTGGTGCAGGGCATGGGGAGGCTGGGGAGGGGGATGGCGGGTGTCGCGGGGGCGAGGGAGGCGCTGGGGGACGTTGTGGCGGCGGAGGAGGCTCCTGTGGTGGAGGGGGAGGGGAAGGGGAAGGAGGCGGCCAAGGGAGGGCAGGGAGGACAGGCGGCGCAGGCGGGGAAGAAGAAGAAGAAGGGGAGGAAATGAGGGGGCTGCTTGCGGGTTTGCTCGGGGAAACAAGAGGGAGGAATGCGGCTGGGGGCTTGCGTGGTTCACCACGTGCGTTGAGCCTCCTGTTTGAAGGCTCAAGACGGAAGCATTGCGTGGCACAGATTTGGGCGTTCCGGCGCCTGTTTGAAGGTCAAGAGGGAGTATCGAGGTCCTCGAAAGACACGAGAATCCGAGTGCCGCCCGAGTTTTAGGCTTAAGCTGAGGCGATGGTGGGCTACGTGGAATATGAAGTACATCTTTGCGGTCAAGAGGGAGTTGGGATCTCCCAAAAAAACATGCTGTTCGGCCTCGTCTGGATTTAAACCGCAGGTCAAGGCGGTAGCTGCAACATGATTAGCACCTACGGCCAAGACATATTTCTAACCAACGCGAACTGTCATCACAGACACCTCTACGCGTCCCAAGTCAAGTATTCTGATGAATCCATTATCTTTACCTAGTCCATAGTATACATTTCCCATTCGTCGGCATGAAAAGTCTCCGACCCCCCAATTCCTCCGCCGACCTTGTCCTGTTCCGTTACCCAAACCAATAAAACCGTGGTTCCCTAAACGCCTAAGATGAAAAAAGCAAACCCGGGGTACTAATCGCAATGTACAACCTCCCAAAAAAAAGCAAAAGGCCAAACGTGACATGCCAATCGTCTACACCTCTTCTAAACCCAACAATGCCTTGCGCACAGGCTTAGAAGTCCTCGTCAAAGGAGAAGGCGTTGGCGCTCGTGTCGCCGGTCTCCTCCTCGCCAGCCTTCTTGGTGCTGGCCATGACGCCGGCCTTCTGGTAGTCGCCGACCCTCTTCTCGAAGAAATTGGTCTTACCGCCGAGAGAGATGTTCTCCATGAAGTCGAAGGGGTTGGTCGACTTGTAGACCTTGTCGTTGCCGAGGGCGACGAGTAGCCTGTCGGCGACGAACTCGATGTACTGCTTCATGAGGCCGGCGTTCATGCCGAGCAGGGCGCAGGGGAGGGCGTCGGTGAGGAACTCCTGCTCGATGGCCACGGCGTCGGTGATGATGTCCTGGACGCGCTGCTTGCTGGGGCGGTGCTTGAGGTGCGAGAAGAGGAGGCAGGCGAAGTCGGTGTGGAGACCCTCGTCGCGGGAGATGAGCTCGTTGGAGAAGGTGAGGCCGGGCATGAGGCCGCGCTTCTTGAGCCAGAAGATGGAGGCGAAGGAGCCGGAGAAGAAGATGCCCTCGACGGCGGCGAAGGCCACGAGGCGCTGGGCAAAGGTGGCCTCCTTGTCCTGGATCCAGTTGATGGCCCAGTCGGCCTTCTTGGCGATGGCGGGGACTGAAAGACGCGTTAGCCGGATTGCACAGAGTTATACATGGACACAAGGGCCGACGTACTGGTCTCAATGGCGTTGAAGAGGTGGTGCCTCTGAGAGGCCTCCTTGATGTACGTGTCGATGAGGAGCGAGTACGTCTCGGCGTGGATGTTCTCCATCATGATCTGGAAGCCGTAGAAGCAGCGGGCCTCGGGGGCCTGGACCTCGGCGCTGAAGCGCTCGAGGAGGTTCTCGTTGACGATGCCGTCCGACGCGGCGAAGAAGGCGAGGACGTGCGAGATGAAGTACTTCTCGTCGTCGTTGAGCTTGTTGTTCCAGTCGTGGAGGTCCTTGGAGAGGTCAATCTCCTCGGCGGTCCAGAACGACGCCTCGTGCTTCTTGTACATCTGCCAGATCTGTCGTGACGGGGGCGGTCAGCGCGGGTCCGAGTGGCGCGAGGGGGATCGGATGGGGGGACCTACCTCGTGGTACTGGATGGGGAACAGGACGAAGCGGCCAGGGTGCTCCTGGAGGAGGGGCTCGTCGGCCTCCTCGGGCTTGATGCCGGGGGCGACGGGGTACTGGGGCTCCTCGACCTTCTTGGCCTCGACGACGGTGGTGTCCTGGGCGACGGCGCCGTCGGGGTTGTTCTCCTTGTCGGCAACGCCGAAGTCGAGCTTCTTGACGGGGGACTCCATCTTGAGAGAGTCAATGGCAGTGGCAGCCTGTGTGAGATGGCGCGTTAGCTATTGCCCGACGCGTCACGACGCGAAGTTAAATGGGCGAGACGCGACGTACCTGCTTGGAGGGGGTGATGTCGGCCATTGTAAAGGAAGGGAATAAGAGTTGCAAGGGTAGATGGGATGGTTAAAGTGTATGCAGATGTGACAAGGGCGTCGACTGTAGATGGATTATGCCTCTTGGGAAGGATGAGCTTAAAGATGGGTGGAAAGGAAAGAGAGCTCGGTTGGGGGACGGGAGGTCGAGTCTTAAATAGCGGCGGCGCGATGCTGCTGCGTGAACCGTGCTTCCGGGCGGGACGTGTGCATTTGGTGGCGAAAAAACTCCAGAGACGCGTTTTGTCGCGGTGCGACTTAGAGTGGGCGTGTGGGCGGGTGGGGCCAGTGACACCGGACAGGGATTAGGGGGCCCTTGGCGGGGCAGAAAGCGGAAGCCGCCAGGGGCAGAGCCCACCGAGACGCGTCCACCGCACGAGATTATGGAGCTCAGCACACGCACGACAGCTCGCAGCTGCGGGCAAGCAACCCGCTTCACGATGGGTCCGGACGCTGTGTAATGCAGTAGTCATGCTCGAATAATGTTTTTCCCGACGTCTAGTGTGTTTCTCTGCCCCTGGACCCGAGTCAAATTCTAGTGTCGGAGGTGGCTTGGCTACGTCAGCGGCATCGACAGAGCTCCCCCCAAGACGCGTCGAAGCTCGGAGCTCCGCCTACCGCGTCGAACCCCCGCCCCCTCTCCGTGCCTGAGAACCTCGTCGACCCATGTCCACATTGCGGATCCCTGAGCAGGATGTGCAAAGTAAACAAGCCCACGGACGCCTAGTGGACGGGGCCAAGGTAGGATGGAGACTCGGGGCGACCCAGCCCCTCCATATTCGGACATTCCAGGTCGCCCAACCGCGCGGGATCCCTGCCTTCGCGTCGCTCGAACCCACACCCCCGTCCCGCCGAGATGGGGAAAAACAAGGCTCGAGTCAGGAGGACCTGATAAGGGCCAATCGATGTCAAGATCTAATCAATCTCTGGGCTCGTAAGACTCATCTCAGCCTCCGGAATCGCTCCTTCCACATCAGCCGATGGGTCCGCTCGGCCAAGGCAGCGTGAATCTGTACCTTGCAGGGTTCACTTTCGCGCACCGTCTCCCTCAGACCGACGTATCTCCGGCTGCCGCGTCTTGCCGATGTTTGTGATCCGCGTCGGGACAGTTGGCCGCGGGGGGCAGAAACGCGAGATCACGGGACTTCCTGGCCTGCTCGGCCGTCGGTGACCGAAGCCGGAGACGCGATAGTCCGACGCCAACGGGGCTTATCAAGCACACGGCGACCTTTATTCATGCTGAGCGAAGCAAAGGTGCGGAGCTTTCCGTGGAGCTCCGTCGACAGACTGGAAGCCGCCATCATTCTCACCCGAACGAGAAGACGGCGCCCTATTCGTGGCTGAAGCGCCCCGAAGACCGGTGTGGGCTCCCAGACGAGCACGTCCTGCGGCGCCAGTTCCGATCCATCCCCATGAAACCCAGTTCCCGCCCTCTACAGAAAGGACTGCTTCTATTTCCCTCCTCGCGGCCGTGTTGCGCGGCCCATCTTCGCATATTCCCGTCGACTTCGATCTCGTGCACTGAACCTGGTTGGGCACTGCCCCGGGGATTTTGGCGCCCGTTTTACCCTGTGTTGGCCCGTCGCGAGGCCGTGCCGTTTCAGCGCATGAGCCAGCCCGGGCCTTCGGGTCGACTCCTCTAAGAATAGAAGCCATCGAGAATGTGGACGAATACTGGCACCCGTAGATAGTATATAAAGGTGTCATGTTCGGAGAGATGTGAATTGTGGAGGACCTGACAACCCTCGTCCCAGCTTCAACACAAGCCTACCAATTTCAACCAAGAATTCTTGCACACTCACGCGCTTGACTACCCTACTTCCATCTCGAGCCTCTCATACATCATGTACCCGACTGAAAGCATGGCATCCGGCTCCTCTGCCAACTCCAGACAACCAAGGAAAAACCTTCCCGAGCTCTACGTCGACGTCCACATCCCAACCCACCCGCGGCCCGCCCGCCGCAACTCTCATCGCAGCCCACTTACACCGGGCCGCCGCACCCCCAAGAGCCCCAACAACCGCCCTAACTGCCACTACAGCCCCTACCCAAAGACGCCGGCGAGCAGCCACCCAAGATCCCCAAAGTCCGCCGGGGGCCCCGGCCGCCGCATCTACTTCTGCCCGGACCCCCCGCCGCAGTGCGACTTCCGCTGCGGCAACCCCCCGACCCCGGGCTCCCTCTACTGCCACAACGACACATGCCGTGACCGCTCCTGCGCCGCGTACAGCCGCGCCTGGGGCGGGTACTGCGCCGAGCACGGGTGCGCCTCGGGGGGGTGCCTCCGCCGGCGGGCCGTCGTCAGGTTGCCACTGGCCGGGGAGGGCGCCCGCGTGGAGAGGTACGCTATTTCGAGGTATTGCGGGGTGCATTCTTGCAGGGTTCTGGGGTGTGGGAGGAGAGGTGTCAAGGAGCTGGTGGGGTTCTGTGAGAAACACTTTGGGGACTGTTATGACTATTACTAGGATTTGTTTGCGGGCTTGATGGGTTTGCTTGACGGGGTGTGGTGGTTCATGTTTCTAATGCTCTCACGGTCGTTTTGGGCTTCTGGGCTGTTTGAATTACATTCCTTACTTACATTCTTTCTAATGGTGCTTGCGGATACATTGTCAAGTTATTTTTTAATACCGTGGGCTTCTCTTGGGCCTCATAAAGATACATGTAGGGACTGGGCAGGGGAGACTTCGCCATCACCAACACCGGGAACTCGGCCGAACAACACGGCCCCGCATGCGGCCGGGGTCCAACGTGCACGCACCGCCACCCAACAGACCGTTTCATCGCATGACTTGCATCCCCCGCCCGACCTATTTATGCACCTGCATCGCGAGGCTCGACTTTGAAACTAGCGCTGCGGTTGAGCGGACCCTGGCCTTCATGCGGTCCCCGAGGACTCGAGAGTCAAAGCCTATCATGTAGTGTGGACAGCCGCTGCCCTCGTGCCGCAAATCGCGGCTATTGGAACCTCTTCCGCAGGGATCCCGAAGTCTATTTTTAGGTCTCGTCAATTGGACACTTCACCCTGGATGCCGCTCGGAGCCGGGGGTGGGGCCGGACATGTTGAGACCGAGGGCGCGTTGGTGTAAGGACGGCCAACTTCACCCGGACAAGATGCTATCAAAAGCAGGGTAGTTAGCCTGCTATACATTACTATCTAAAATCCGTGTATGTATTGTGTCCCTCCACTTATACCGGTGGATATCCGTGTTCATGTCCTCGGTGCCAACAACAAAGGAGATAGTGACAGAACATGGCCTTGCCACCCGAAATACAACCTTCCCATCGCGCCATAAAACCTGGGTTTCCCTTCCCTTCCCTTCATTAAATCAAACGAGATACCCCGCCAGAAAGATCATCGCGTCAGCCTAACCTACCGACGCTGTCGCTTCGACCTCGCCGGCGCGGTGTCAGCCCCCACAACCCCCATCTCAACATCCGACTCTCGCTCACGCCCAAAGAACCCCCTCCCCTCCCGCCTCGTCCTCGCAGGCTCCGGCTCCACCGGCTCCGTCCTCGACCGCCCGTTCATCCTCTCCTGGCGCCTAGGCTGCTCCGAGACGAACTCTGCCGAGTCGTCGCCGTGGAGCCTGTCAAACTCGGAGCCGAGGCTGGGATCAACGTCGGGGAGCGGCGTGCCGCTCTTCTTTAGGGCCTTCTTGCCCTTCTCGCGGAGGTGCGCCTCGAGGAGCGCCGCGTTGCGCGTGTTGGCGTGGAAGGCGGCGTCCGCGAGGTCGCCTATGAAGGGAACGATACCGATGACGAAGTCGAATGTGCAGTTTATGAGCATGTGGATCGCGACGGACGCGGGGAGGCCGTCCTCGACCTTCATGGCGGTGCGGAAGACCATGAGGGATAGCAGGGTGTCTATGACATCCCCGAACCTATAAACAGAAACGGTCAGCACCCCGTCTAATTGGTAGACTTGGGTCGCGTGAAACTTACGCAGGGAAGAGCCCAATGACGCTGCCCCAGCCGAACTGGATGCCGCAGCAGTTGCAGAGCGAGTTGTCGAGCCGGTACGCCCGGCGCTTGACCTTTGTCAAGACCTTTGCATCGTGCTCGGAGATTCCCGGCGGGAGCGCCTTCTTCCGCTTCTTGAACTTCTTCTTGCTGGGCCGCCCGTCGAGTCTGGTCGCGGGTACTTGCTCAAAGTACGGATCCTGCCGGCGCATTGTTAGGAGCTGGTGGACGGGGCTATGTGGGCATTGGCGCGGCACTTACCTCTGTGCCGAACTTGTTCTGCAGCGTCTCGTTGAGAATCTTCTTGCCGACGAACTTTGTGATGATGCCGCTCATTTTGGCGGTGGTACTCCAGTGGTTTGGTAGAGGGAGAGCGCAGAGAAAGTGGGAATTGCGCCGCCAGCTCTAGACGAGGGCTGGGAACCGGTATTTGAACGCTTCAATGCCCAATGATTGCTTTCGGTGGCGACAAAAGCACCCGTGTTGCGCGTTCGTAGGCGGCGTGTGCTTTATTGGCGGGAGGCTCGCGGGTGTTTGTACGAGGTAACAAGGAACGGCGACACGGCAAAGAACCGGGGGGGATCAAGAGGTTAAAGAGTGACGGATCTACTCGGTGGAACAGGGCGTGCGCCCGGTTTTTTAAATACAAGTCGCCCTTAGGGCGTTACTGGAAAAGAGGGTTGGGGAAGATCATCGGGCTCAATTCATGCAAGCTGTCGCAGTTCGATACGTAAATCTTGCGGGATGATGTCAAACGGCGAGTGCGCCGGAAGGTTCCGTGACAAGCTGAGCCACCCCCGGCGGCCTCCCTTGCACCACCCAGCAAGCCAAGCGCCTGTGTGGTGCCAAGTCTCAGCACTTTATTACATAATCATCCGCCAAAGGTATGACGTCTGCCTACCGCACTCGCCACAACTGCTGCGCCACACCTAGGCGGCGCTCGAAAGGTGCGACTAGGCCCGAGACAGGTAGCTCGGCGGAGACAGACACATTGTCGGGCACGGCACAGTTCGTCTTCCCGCGCGGCGAGCCAAACTCTCACGACCGACCTCTTTCCATCTACTCGCATCCTCTACCGGCCGACCCCGGACAGCGAAGCATCCGTACATGATTCAGCCCCTACGCGTGGCTGCACCCTGTGCCTTTCGCACCTAGCGCATCAGCGGTTTCCTTATCAACAGCGATTTCCGCCTTACAAGCTGGCGCCACTTTGCCGCCGACCAAACTGACTCGACGGGGTTAATCAAAGGACACGACGCAGCTCCTTTGGTCCCTCCCGTCATCGCATAGCTCCCGGGTCTTGTTGGATATGAACTTGACAAGCCTACACCATGTCCGGCGAAAAAATGCAGCTAGAAGACTGTACGGGCCCCGCCGCCTCTCCTCTCCTCACCCCTACCCGCCTGCCGTCAGGATGAATGCTGACCTTGGCTGCTTGCGCAGGGTTGGACGACCTCTGCGTCCGCTTCATCATCAACCTCCCCCAAGAAGACCTGTCGTCGGTTCCGCGAATCTGCTTCCAAGTTGAGGAGGCCCAGTGGTTCTACGAAGATTTCATCCGCCCGCTCGACCCTACCCTCCCGTCCATGACCCTGCGGACCTTCTGCCTGCGGATATTCCAACACTGCCCCCTCCTGACCACCTTCCCCGTCGGCGTCCACATACAAGCGTTCGAGGAGTTCTTGCAGTACAAGACCCGCGTCCCCGTGCGCGGGGCTATCCTGCTTAATGAGGCTATGGACTCGGTGCTCCTGGTGCGAGGGTGGAAGAAGGGTGCGAACTGGAGCTTTCCCCGGGGAAAGATCAACAAGGACGAGGACGATCTGGACTGCGCAGTCCGCGAGGTGTACGAGGAGACTGGGTTCGACATCCGCGGCGCGGGTCTCGTCCCGGCCAGCGAGGACACCAAGTTCATCGAGGTCACTATGCGCGACCAGCAGATCCGGCTCTACGTTTTCCGCAATGTCCCCATCGACACCCACTTCCAGCCCCGCACCCGGAAGGAGATTAGCAAGATCCAATGGTACAGGCTGTCCGACCTGCCGGCCTTCAGGAAGAAGGGGAACCAGAACACACACAACAACGCGGCCAAGAACGCGAACAATGCCAACAAGTTCTACATGGTAGCCCCGTTCCTCGTTCCGCTGAAGAAGTGGATCGTCCAGCAGCACAAGATCGATGCCTCGAGGGCAAGGGAAGAGGTCCACCATGTTCCCGAGACCGTTCCCGAGGAGACCGCGACGGAGGATGAGACGTGGAACCAGCCGCAGCCCGGCCAGCGGGCCCCGGACCCCGATGCACTCGAGGGTGCCACCCGGGAATTGCAGCGGCTGCTGAAGATGCAGCCGTCAACACAGGGCATCCAGCTGTCGTCGCAGCCGGCCGCTGAACAGGATAAGGGAGGGGCTCTCCTAGCGCTGCTGCAATCTTCCGAGACGCCGGTGGCTAATCAACATCCCCATGTTCCAGCTGCGGTTGCGAACGCTGAGCCGGCGCAACCCAATCCGCCACTCCACCATCACGCCCATCATCCTCCGGCTGCCCCTCAAGGCCACCCTCCGGCGTTCCCGATGGGCCCGAGAGGCGGCCCCGGTCCTTGGGCAGCGAACCACTATGGCAACGTAGCCCAGGTACCCAGTGTACCGCAGCACCAGCATCACCAGCATACACTTCCCCGGCATGTTCCGAATGCTCCTGCCCTACTTCACCCGCAGCCTCTTCCGCCGCAAGTGCAGAAGACTGGGGTCTACAACTACACGACCCCTCCTCCTCACGCGCTTCAGAAAGCCTTGGGCGTACCGCGGGGTGGCTATCATCAAGCTCCTCACCATGGCTACCCTAATCAGCAGCAGAACAGGCAGCATGGGGCGCCGCTGAACGAGCATTCCAAGTCCCTATTGAGCGCCTTCAAGACCGGGCCATCCCCGGGCGCCGTTCAAAAGCCGGTCGAGCTACCCACCAACCAGCCTCAACATCTGAACAATAATCCTAACGCACCCCAGCCCCCGTCATACCAGAGTCAGGGCCCGGATATCGCGGCTGCTGCACAGCCGTATCAAAAAGCCGACATGAATCTCAAGAACCAGATCGGGATGCATCCGCCCCACCAGCGTGCGCCCAATGCTGCCCCGAAGGGTGACCAAGGCGATAAGCATCGCTCTGCTCTCCTCGACATGTTCAAGAAGGCCGAACTCAGCGGTTCTCCTGGTGGTGACGTGTTCCCAGCGGCCGCGGGTGGGCCGGACTCGAACAGCAAGCCGAGCTCACTCGCGGGCGCCAGCCCACGCGTCCCGCTGGCCGACCTCTCGCTACAGGATCAATCTGTGAGCCCGTCGTCGAAGGCGTACCACTCGCCCAGGCAGTACAACGCCGAGGCGGGCCCATCGAAGCCGCAGGGCGGCACCGGCTCGTCCCAGCCACTCATGCAGCTCCTCCGCCGACAGGAGGAGCCCCCCAAGCCTCAGCAAGAGTCGGGGCCGTCTTACGCCGCCTACGATCCTAAGCAGACGGCGCCGACCGCGTACGGGAGCCCGCCGGCGCCGACGTCGTTCCCGGCGCCCGTGTTCCAGCGGCAGCAGGAGGCGCCGGCGGAGCACAAGCAGAAGCTGCTGTCGCTGTTCTCGAAGCAGCAGCAGCAGCAGCAACAGCTCGCCGCCGTGGCGGAGAGCGGGGGAGAGACGGGTAAGGGGAAGGAGGTGGGGGGGATGGAGTACCACAGGGGCTCTGTGGCCTCTGGGTCTGGTAGTGGGAGGGATAGCAGGGGCCCGATATCGTCGGCTGATCGGAGCTTTTTGTTGGGTTATCTGCAGAGTGCGGGGGGTGGAGGCTAGGGGTGGGGATGGAGTCTTGATGGGATGGAAGGCGGGGCGGGGATATGGAGTTGGTGATTTTTGCGGGGGACACAGGGGAATCGGGGGGGGGGGGGATAATAGGAGCTCGGGTGGTGTGTCTATCTTCCCACAGCTAATACATGATTTATTTCCATCATGAGGGGGCCTGGGTTGCCGGGCGTCCGTGGTTAGGCTGGGTCTTGTTGGTGTGAGTGAATGGATGGGGATGGGGTAAGTTGGTAGAGGAAGAGGTAAGTTTCTCGGGCCCCGGTCATTATGGATAGGAACGCGCGGCTCACACGCTCCGTATTCGAGAGTTCTTGAGAGGTCTCCGGAGGGTCTTGCTCGGTTCCGGGACCCGGGCACGTGGTGCCGGATGGACTGTCGGCGGGTGATTCACGACAGGGGGTGGCCTGGTATCGTGGGGTTGGGTCTCGGGCTCACGGGGGCAGCTCGATCCGGATATAGCACCGTCCCTTATCAGCTCGTCAGGCGCGAACCTCCGGGACAGGGGCCGAGTGTCCCCTCAGCACCGCCTCATCGAGACAGAAGCCCCCGCCAAAGTTCAGAAGGGCGGCCATGGCAGATATGGGACGGCAACAGGTTATCCCGGCATCGCCGTATCTACGATTCACATCAGCGCTTATACGCCCTCACACGCTCTACACTCCTCACTCCACGCTCGGCCCGGCCGCGATGTGAGATGTCATGCTCCACTGGCACCGGCCCCTCGAGATCTTAGATCTCAGATAGGGTGCCGTTAGGTACACGCGGGGATATGCCCTTCTCTTGAGTCTTACTACGTCGTGGAGATCATGGGTGGAGCGTGGGGGGAAGAAATGTACTGGGCTACGCCGTTTTCTGGTATGTTTGGAGCCTATGACGCGACGACTAGGATTAACTATCTTCGTAGGGGCCATCCGTTGTCATCTCATCACCCGGACTTCAGAGGTGCTGAGCACGTCGTCACATGAGAAGACAGACGCCCACTTGCCCGTGGCGCCGAGAGCGGCCCCTACCTACAGAAGACAACCCCCGGCCTCACCAGATATCTCCCGGCCCTGTCCTCCGTCCACCGGCTTGCCGTGACGGGGTATGCCCGCCCACCATCCCCAGTCCAGTCCCCAGTTCCATCGACCCTCGACTCAGCCTCACCGGCCCAAGAGGGAGTGAGTGTGCGGAGGGGTGTCGTCGAGACAAAGCCCGGGAAGGTGGGCACCCTTTGGCTCGGGACCCTGGAAGCAAGGACGGTTTAGAACCCTTGGCCCCCGACGGGGGGTACCATCTGGTACGGAAGTTTTCTATCTCGGTTGAGATGGCTTCTCATAGGATCCCCAAGATAGCCGAGGTGGCGAAATCAAGATCTAAGGGGCAAGATGGGCGTCGATACCATCCCGGTCAAAGCAAGATCTCCCTTCTTCGCCGCTCCTCATCTAGACGATGATAACGGGGCAGTAGGCGGAACCTCGAAGGGGTGTATGCCTCTGCACTGGGTGGCGTCGAGCGATCTTGCGTAGGCTACACGGGTCCGGGGAAGAGGCCAACACGCCAGTCGTTGCTCATCGACAGCCCGGGGCTCCCACGCTCCGACCGGGGAAGCCCCCGTACGCCTCACGCTCCGCCTACGTCCTCGCCACAGATCCTACAAGGAACCCACATCTCCATGTATACGAGTCATACTGAGAGCCACCAGGTCCGCGACCGGACCAGCGACGTGACTTGAGAACCAGACGGCTCATCCACGTATACCCTCGACATCACGGCCCCCATCCCACACCGGCGGTGATCCAGGGTCCCAGTCTTGGGACGACGGCAGCACCCGACGTCGCCGCTACACCGCGAAATCACGGGATCCCTTGACCCCCCCCTTCCCCCCTTCCCCCCAGAATGGAAACGTGAGCCGAGAGGAAAAAGGATGGGGACGCACAGAGGTTAGCCGGGGAGGGGCAGATCTAAGAGCTGGGGAGACGGGCTGAGTTACACCGCTGGTTTCGGCGCCCAATCCAACTGCTCATGGTGTGCTGGTGTGTGTGATGGTGTACTCATTCGCATTTCCCCCGACAACCCTCCCTCCACAGGAAGCCTGCACCCTGACGCGCGGTGATCGGGCTATGACGTCGCGGGTCACGGGGTCATTTCCTCCACGACGACGCACGGGGTTTTGATATGCGCGGTGCCGGTGAGGGAGGCAGGGAAGCCGTCGCATTTCGTCCTCTTGTGACGCGGCGGGTAGGCGCTGGGGGGACGGGCGAGGAAGGGGGAACGGAAGGGCGGTGGAAGGGGGGGACTGCAGGTTGTTTCGGCTGGGGGGCTGGGGAATTGGACTGGGCTTGGGGAGGGGTGCTGCTGCTATGTTACTGTGGGAATGGAGCGGTTCACGGCAATGGCGACAGAAGCGGCGAGTTTGATGGGGTCTGCTGTCCCCTAATCGGCACTTCAGGGTCTCGAGGCCCCCCTCAGCTCACTTACCCCTAACCAACCGCCACGGATAGCGGGAACCCCAAGGGTCCCCCGGGGTCTCAGACGTGTGCTATCCGAGGCAGGGATGGTTTCCGCCCCGGGAGCTCGCAGATGCGAGTATCCGTCCATTCTCGGAAGCGGGGCGGGTCCAGACTGGGGTTCATCAGAGAACGCACGTCGGAAATAGGGTGCCTCGTACAGAGCTGTCGCTTTTCACTTGGTCCTTCTACGCATGGATGGAGTGGGGATGATGTGATGTTGCAGAGATGGGCCTCAGGAGAGGGGAGAGAGGAGCGAGGTACGCGCCACGCCGGCCCTCACCGATCCCCGTCCCGCAGAACCCCTGGAACGGAGCAGTGGCGAGGATGGCCGGGGGAACCCAGTCGCGAGAATTCGTGTGTGGTGCGACGCGTGGGACGGGGTGGCACGGCAGGGAGACTGATAACGGGCGGCGCCTCGGCCGTCCCGACTCATAGGAGGCTTTCGGCGGAGGTACAAGTTTCTCGGCGTAGGGTGGAGAAGGCGAGACGCCATCCTGTCCTGATGGTTCTCCGCGGGTTCCATGTTGCCTCCATCGTCCGAGGATAGGGTGACAATGACGACTGCAACTACACCTCCGCGGGCGACTCACTCCCGCCCATCAGTCCCGGCCAGCCCCTCAGCTCCCCGCCAAGACGATATCTCATCTGCCATGCAACCCCACTACCTCCCTTCCAACCTGCCTCGTCTCTGCATAGCCGCACAAGGGGAATAACCTGCATACGAGAATCGTCCCCCTCGCCTTCCCCGTCGTTTCATCGCGCGTCGATGCATCTCATATCTTGCCCGGGGCCACCGCCCGGCCCCGAGGGGTCCATCCCGTTCTCCGTTGCCGGTCCTCGCCTGGATTACCTCGCCTAGGTGGTCGCCCCGTCTGGAGGTGGGGCGGACCTACCCGGCGAGAGGGGCCAACACCACCGGTCCGGGAACGCGAGGCGGAGCGGGGAGGCGGGGATTCATACTAACGTATCTAACGAAGAGTGCTTAATTCAAGTGTATCCCCGGTGAGCGGAGTAGGCGCGCGGGGTCAGAAAGTAAGTGTGCGCCTCTCATCGCCCAAGCGACCTTGATGTGGGTGTAGGTGTAGGTGTAGAGGTTGGCCGCCCATCGCGCGGCCCTACACGCTGAGATGCACATCGCTGAATCCGCATCGACACAGCCCTCAGGGTTGCAACAGCCCGTGTCCCTCAGGTCGCATTGCAAGTTTAGTGTCGCAACTGCCCTGTCCACCTCGAGAACCACCACTCGAGCCATCTGCAACCTCCCATCTCAAGAGAATCCCCCGACGCGCCCTCGCCTGTTGCCCCCCCGCCCCGGCTCCCACCTAATAACGCATGTAACTCCAAATACATAACGCACCCCCCACCAACCCGCACCCATGCAGCGCGCATGCAGATGCGACGATGCACACCCCCCTCCCCCAAATACCACACCTCGCCTTTGAGGTACAGGGGCCTGGACCAGAGGCGGAAATTGCCCGACCCTCCCCCCCAGCAGAGGCGGCGAATACAATGGCGTCTTTGATTGACTCAATTGATTTCGCCATCCCCGGTGTGGAGCCCATCGGTGAAGGAGGATCCCGCCGGGGGGTTGTATCCGCGAAACGAACTACATATACGAAGGCGAGAGCGGGACGGAACGGACTGCGATTCCCCGATTGATCCATCTACAGATAGACCATTGAATGAGAGCAGATCAATCCACCCGCCCCATAAGCAGCGAAACGCCGGATCCCAAGATATCCAAGGGCATCAGTTCCCCACACCACCTCTGGGGCCTTTGCCCCTCTCGCCGCCCCCTCGCTTATCCAGGGTCCAGGGGCCATCAGATCAGGGGTTCGTCAGGGTCCATTCCCCGCACCGTCGTCGCCTCGCGGGCTCCATACTCGGCTTCGCGGCGGCCGAGTGGCTGCTGCCAAGAGCGGTTGGCCCCGCGGTTCCCTCCGTCGAGGATCCCCGGCGCGTGCCGCGGAGCTCGGCACCATGCTCGGTTTCATGACCGAGGAGCACGGGGATGGCGGGCCTCCTCTCGTGGCCACGTCAGAAGAGATGCGGCTGCAAGATCGATTCTAAGGTGATGGAGATCTTGTGCCTACATCTGCATTGTCCGATGGGAAGCCATCCACTCCGTTCGTGACTTCTTCAGCGGGACGACCCTTTCTTCCCCGGGCCGTCATCATTCCTCCCCGCTTCCCGCTCCCACCCCTTTCCGTGATTAGGTCCCTGGGTCGTCATTTCGACAACGAGAGGCTAGGCCCATCGATGAGTCCCGAGCCACCCACCACCCGCCGGGGAGCACAAGGGACGAAGCCTCAGAATATCCTCGAGCCATTCTCCACACACACGGGCAGCGTAAAGGTAAAACACGGCGCAGCGGGAGGGTCGCACGGCGACTTGACAACGCAGCCCCCTAATGACCCTCCCCTCCCGCCATTGCTGCCAAGGCGGTGCCGGGGGACACACCATCTCCGTGCCGGCACGCGCTGGGGATGAGGAGGCTGTTTGCCTGCAACGCCAGCTCCCCATCCGGGAGCACGCCGGGGCCGGGCAATTTAACTCACCAAGTGTTCCGACGAGAGCTCCCTCCATACCTCAGCCGTATCGGAGAACCTGGGGGTCTAGGCCCCACGAGGGCGCGACGAGTAGCTCAAGGGAAGAAAATGCCTCCTGCCGCGTAGGACCGGTGGCGGCTGTGTAACTGGACGAGCGAGGATTCCCCGCGGGGTACCACGAGGGCGCTGTCTAGCCGGGGAATGGTGGGCAGGAGAACCGGTAAGCGGGTTGGAGATTGCGAGTTGGAGGGACGGCTGGGAGTGCGCGGTGGAACAGTTGGCTGCTCGCTGGTAGCATTGCGGAGAGCACCGTAGGCTGCTGGCTGCGTCAGTCAGTAGGGCGCGTCATGCGTCAGCGTGGAGAGAAAGTCTGGGGAAGCTCGGGCAGTAGCGGATTGGGCCCGCATCGCGAAGCGGCCAGGCAACGCAGGGATTCCTCCAAGACAGACCCCTGACTTGCCTCCCATCCATAATGCGATATATGACGAGACGAGCAGTTAGCGGGGTCCGGGCAAGGAGCTTATCTGACATCTCGCAGAGCCCCCTCCATACCAACCAATCCCGCGCCGCTCCGAAACAAGGTGGAGCATCCCTTGACCCCAGGCTCCCCGTCCCCAGACCGGCCCCCTCCTTCCCCACCTTCCAATTAGCGCGCCGTGCACTCGGTGAACCGAAATAGAGTGCGCGAAGGTTGTCTCCGCCGCGGCGATGGTGCGGGGAAGGAGCGCGCTGGGGTGACACGGCGCCGACGAGACTGCACCCGGCTGCCGGGGAGATGTGAGGTGCGAGGGCGGCAGGTCTCTTGGTGGGCGGAGGCTGTCGGCTGATGCTGGGGGTAGCATTCGTTTGCGGCTCGGTGTGTCGGAGTTTGGAGAGGTCCGAGGAGTCGTTGGCTGGATTGAGGTGAGGTGTCGAGAGGTTGGGATGCGGATGGACATGTCGGGGTCGGAAACAGGGAAGGGATGCAGAGGGAAGGGGGAGGGAGCATCTCGTGCTGCGCAGATTTACCGAGTAGTTCGGGTCAGGATCCGAGGTGCTGGCGCTGCAGGTCAGGGCCGTTCCTTGGCAGGAGCCCCCTCAGCCCATGGCGCCAATTTATCGTGGGCCAGCTTCCCCTCACTTCAAGCGCGGAACAGACAAGGTCAAGCTCCCCTGCAACCTCACGCCAGCGCCGCGTTTTGGATCCCCACGACTGCCGGTTCCCGGGGTCGAATCAAGGAAGCTCCCTGCTCGTGTCCTGCACGTGCAGACCCGGCAATCACACCGCAACGCGCCATCACACATCTGCCATGACGAAATAAGCATGCAGGTTTGATGGCCACTGACATGCCTCGAGCCCGGAAACCTTATGATCCCTTGTCACATCGCAGCGGTGGACCAGTTCTCCCGATAAACTGTCAATGCCTTCATGTGTAAGGATCGTCTCCCATGCTTACGCACGCAAGGGCCGCATGTGACGCACGGCAGTCTCCTCTGCGGGGAACCCTGCGAGCAGCCTGTTTTCTGCAACGCTCAGCCAGGCTTCAGCGGGCGCCGGGCGCTAGCGCTACCCCGGGCGCGCCCCACCGCCGCGCTCCCTTACCGAAAGTGGACTCGCGCGCTAGCGTGGCTTCCGGGATCAAGGCTGTGATGGCCCCGTGTCCTTCTCGGTGAGCGGTGAGCGACACGGGCAGCACTGAAAATGATTCCTTGAGGAGACAACTCTCTGCGTGGAAGGCTCGTTACTTGACGTGGTCCTCGCCATCACGACATCCATGCCCGTTCGCAATGACGGCGTGGACGGCACCCCGCATTGAGCGGCGAGAATGGAAAGTCGCAGAGCACGGAGGGTCGGGAACGGGCAGCAATCGGAACCAAACCTGGCATTCGACACGTAGATGCAACCCCCGTTCGCATCCTCCACGCGCGCCACGGCCGGCACAGCGCCCGCGCCCGTACGTCCAGGCCTCTGGTCTGCTGACCGGCGCGCGATGCCCCCTGCCGCCTGCCACTGTCTGACTTGCCTGCCGCTGTCTGACTTGCCCGCAGTGCCCAGTGCCATGGTCGCTCACCGCCATGACGTCGGTTCCGCCTGGGACGCGGGCATGTGACGAACGATTGGCCTAGGGCCGGAGGCGCTCGCATGAGGCTTGGCTGTTTCGAGGGTTCTGTGCGGGGAATTCCGTGGGACGAGTGGCGGGTGGCCTGCCTGGGTACTGGTGGTACCAGGTGCGAGAGTGTAGCCAGCTGTTCACCGGGATCCTCCTCGTCCTTGACATCAACGGTGATCACCTTCATACGTATCCACTCGACGCCCATCACTCGACCGCAACCAGGCCCGCAGAAACGAACATACCAGAGGACAACAAACGCTCGCACGCAACCCCAAAGACCCACAGAATACACAACGATGACACTCCCCCACCCCAAGCAGACCCGGCACGGACCACCCGCGACCCACGAGCGCGGAACAGGCACTCCGGGAGATTTGAACATGAACCGTTTCCGAACACGCCCCCCACACCCGCCTCACCCCACGGATCCACTCTCACCCGCCGCTGCGAATGCAAGCGATCGGAGGAAATCGAGACGAAAAAATCTGCCCAAATTCATTGATTGCACCTTTTCATGTGAGTGGCACGTCGTACAAAGACATATACGTCAGGATGGCATCAACGCGGATGCAGGGCAGGAGGCGTTTCTACTCGGGTATTCTCGTTTCATAATCGTGCTTTCTATTAGGGCCTGCAAAATTGAAGTGAGACATTGAAGAAAACTCTGCAGGGTTCGGGTGTCCTGTTTTCCTCGTGGTCGTGGAATTGAATGTTTGGGAGGTGCATGTCTCGGCTAGCGTGTCCGGAGTGCCGGGGTGAGCTCTCCACTCGTGGGCCGCCGTGGGTCTCCGGTGCCTCTGCTCCGGATCAGTGACCCACCGCCGAGGGGAGCACCGTGGCCTCCCAACGTCAAAACACCAAAAAGCGCACACATCCCCGGACAGATAGCGGAACACCAAGCCCTTGGCGACCTTGAGAATCAGCACAATATCGCTGGTCTCCCTCAGCGCTAGATTGCGCGGCCCCCGCACGTCTCGCGTAGGAACTCCTCAGCAATCAGCTCATGATGCGCAATAACATGACGGCCGGCCCATCGCCCGACGCCACGGTTCCCACAAGCCCGTACCTTACTGGTGCCCGGATCTGCCGTGGGTCGTCTCTGCGGGGCAAGCGACGGACGCCGACGGGCCGGACCTGGAGCATCGCGGGGGCCGCCGTTAGGCTATGTCCAAGTAAACCAAACTCGAAACTCACGGACTTGTGTTAGGACAGGGGTGGACGGTGGCCCCATCCGCTTTGACGGCCTTTCACGGCGGCGACGGCCAATCCGAGGGTGGCTTCCCGCCGCATGGCGCCACGCTTGGCTGGCACAGGACGGGCCATCCACGTGCTGCCCCTGTACATCCGCGTCGGAGCGCCCGGTCGTGCGTC
Organism: Scopulariopsis brevicaulis; assembly: GCA_017657125.1. Classification (NCBI taxonomy): domain Eukaryota; kingdom Fungi; phylum Ascomycota; class Sordariomycetes; order Microascales; family Microascaceae; genus Scopulariopsis; species Scopulariopsis brevicaulis. The sequence goes on along the minus strand of JAGFNX010000098.1, from coordinate 143,538 downwards.
CTTGCGCCTCTGGTTCAGCGATTCGGATGCAGTCGTGATACGAGACGCCCCTCTCCGAGCAAAGCCCCAGCGCCAGGCATGATGTCAAAGAGGTGAACCTCGATCGGTGCAGCGCCCGTCCGCATCCAGACGCGAGGCCGGGGCCGTGACCGGAACCGGACCCCAGATTTCGCGTTTGTAGCGCCTTTGACGTGGGTACAACGCCCACAGCTAGACGTCATCCCAGGCCCGGAACCCAACTCCCCGCATAATACTGGAACCCCATCATGTCGGGCGCACCTTTAGGGCGTTGCTTCCCCGTCAAAGGTTAAACCCACCATCTACACCGCATGAAAGAAAGGAAGAGAGGAGGGGGGGGGAATGAAACAGCTGATTGAGTTCGCCTTGGAGGTGTGTGTGGCTGACCCCCGCCGGCACCGGCACGGGCGCGGGCGATTGAAGCTCGGCGCTGCCTGTCGTCGGGTGCCGGGCGCGGAACTCAATCGCGGGTTCCTTCCCGCGGAGGCCCCCGCGGGTAGGGGACGGAAGGGTTAACGCATCGGATCATCTATCCCCAAAAGAAAAAGGTCAAGCAGGAGGTAACAGTCCAGATGGAGACTACAGGGAGTTAGGGTTGGAAATGGAAAGATGTAACGCTCGCCAGATTGGAAGCGCACAATCTCTCGCGCCGTGTCCCCAGAAATAGGCGTCGTGCATACGGATGGCCTCCTTCTTGGCCTTGGAAAATCTGAAGCCATCAGGGCTTTCAGGGAAAGAAGGGTACGCAATTCATTCCACGCACAGCAACCACGCATGGGCATGGGCATGGGTGGACGACAGGGAGGGGGGGCGTGTCGTTATGGTCCGGTTGCGCCGGCACAGTGTCAATCCTTACGGCGCCCGCCACCGGCTTGTACCCTGGAGAGCGGGGACCTGAGGGGCGGGCGGCCGCGAATTGGCTGGCTTGCCGAGCGGTGGACTACTTTTACACTGCATCTTGGGGGGCCGACGGATCCTCACTCGCGTTACGCGTTCGACGCGATCGATCGGTCGGATCCCCCCCCTTTTTATTTTTTATTTTTTATTTTTATTTTTATTTTTTTATCCTTTCGGTGTGATGTGCAAAATCCCCGCAGTATATGGGATCCCCGCGACTAACTGTAGCTGATGTGCAAGTGGTGGCTGTTTGGTTATCTGGGGCTGTGGGCTAGCAAGCCGCGGGGAACGCCAGCCAGCGAGAAAACTCTTTCTCGTCCAAAGCGGCCTATCGAGCGCCTCACCACCATCGAACACCACCAAAGCGAACCAACAAACGCCGCATCCCTCGGCCCGTAGCATTATCTCGTACTCGCCAAATCCCTCACATTCAAAAAAGCTTTTTGCTAATCCGGCAGCCGCCTTCAAGAAAGGCAAGGCTTCGTTCCCGTTCCCCCAACAGAGATAAAGGATAGTTCGACTTTTTTGCGGCTCGGCGGGCTCCGGCGAATCAGACGTGGGAATTGGGACCTGGGAGGCGAAAAAAAAAAAAGCGACTATGGGAGGGGAAATAAGGTGGGTGAGTGGGGAGGGGAGTGTACCTAATAATAGCCTGGCCTAGCCGGAAAACTAGAGCGTGAATGGGATCTCCGGAGAGATAAGACAGAGATGGGCAAGGCGCGATCGCCGATCCGGTCGTGGTCGTCAGGGCAGGGCGGGGCGCGCGGCTTCTCGAATGCCCCTGTTCCGCGCCCTGGCCCCGAGGTGTCCGATTCGATTTATTATACAAGTACGTAAGGGGTTAGGAGGAGGCTCTTTGGATCGCGGGCGGTTATCGGCCTTTTCATCTCTTGATCGCCGCTATTGCTTGAGCTGCATATTTCCGGAGGGTTTTTTTGCCTACGCCTACGACGTACTATTCTGAGGTGCTGGCGAGGGGTGTATTTCGCTCCCTTGCAAAGTAACGCTGCTAGTCGAGCCGTTGTTTGAGACAATTGGGACGCAAGTGCGTCGAGCATTATTATAGGCCGAAACTTCATGACAGCTCGCGGACTCCCGCCCAGGACGCTGGCGCCGGCGCCGGCCTCGAGAAACTTCCCGACCCGTTTACAGCGCCATGATTCCGGCGGACGATTTCGTCGAGCCATCTCTGGTCTAGTTGCAGTCGAGACGACTATCGCCCCACCACCACATCTACAAGCTCTGGTAGAATATCATCGGCCGGTCAATTGTCTGCTCATTTCTGGCCCGGTGGCGCCGTCACCCCGTCATCTCTCACAAACCTCCGACCGCGGACAATTTTCATCTTCATCACATCACTCTCGAACAATCTCTCCTCATCGCCCGCCGAATGCGGATCACTCGCATTGGCGTGGAGTGCGAATGTACAGGGTACCTCGCGCGACTTACACGCCCCCCTCACCGAGCCCCATCGGAGGGGTAACACCTCCCCTCCGATCATGACCCTTGCCCGTCTACAACAGTCAAGCCACTTACCGCCCCTTGCTCGTATACCTTTCCCCGCGGCGCCTTCTAAGGTAGGCGCAAGCTTCAAACAGCGAACCCACCGTAGCTAAGCTCTCGCGAGCGGGGACGCGGGGAGATAAGAGGGCCCTGCAGCTTTCCCTTTCTCGCCCACCCATCTTGCCCCGTATTACCCCGGGTAGAACCATGAGCTGGTATCCCCGCCACGAGCAGCTCGGTGACACGAGAGGGGGAACATTACTCCCACACCGGACGCAAGCCCCGCTCGCCACGGGCATGGATGAGATCTGGCTGGTTGGCGATCTGCCCCTCCTCCTCCCGCGATGTAGGGTTCGGGGTCCAGGTCGAACCTCTCTTACTAGGGATTCAATGTCACCGATCGCATGGTTAGCCACCCTCGGGAAACGGGCTGCCCGCCACCATCTCCAGGGACACCCCTGTCGCTCTGCCCCTCCATCAAGGTTTTTCTGTCCAACCCTGGCTTTGGGGGTGGGTTTGGCGAGAGGCACCAGGGTACAGGGTCAGCACGGGCCAATCGTAATACGACGCTGCGGTCGAACGAATCAGGTGCGAGAGTCGCACACAAGTCTTGGACCTTGGTCGAGATGGCGTAGCTCCTGGGACGTTCCAGGCTTATTTCCCCCATTCTCGTCCTGAGACAAAGAGGTGAAGAGGGCGTGCCGTGTCTTGTCCGCTCGGAGGTCTTGGATAATATTCGATACAATTTAAGTCGAATGCCCACATCCCCACCGCCGACTCACCACTTAAACGAGTGAAATTGTCACAGGCGGGCGGTTCTTTTCCGGCTTCTGCAAGCCGTTCCGCCCAGGATGCCGGTGTGCACGGAGGAGGGTACGGAGAAAGCGCCGTGCGGCGAGGCCGGCCGCACCTTGGCCCTGCACCGGAGGTCGAGAGCCGTTAGCGACCATCCATCACAGCTACACCAACCTCGTGTGAGCGCCGTGAGCCCCGCTCCCCCAACGCGCCCGAACCACCACATCCGTAAGACCCCGCATGCCGTCCCCATTGAAACATCTGATGCTCCACCAGGAGCAGCTGGGACCCAAAGTGAGTACATTACATGCATTTGCATCAGCGGCCAGGGATCAAACGAGAACCACCACGGAGATATAACTTGTATGAGGAGGGTGACCACAGTGCTGCGGGGACCGTATCTGGAAATCGCAAGAACGACGCCCGCTTACTGAAGCGGCGGCGGCGGGATACAAACGACGATATCCCCGAGGACAAAAGGACGTGGACTGTGACGAACCGAGATTTCTCATCTCAACTTCATGATCCCCAAAAGGGGGAAACCTCTCTCGATGCGTAGTGGCGCCATGCCTTCCGGAGCTCGGGAGGCTCGCCAAGGCGGCGGACAAGCCCGCTCCCCCTCGCTTACTTGAGTACGAACGTGCTTCCGTGCTTGGGAGGCGGCTTGGACGGACCATTTATTGATCGAACGAGGCGCCATCTGCTCTTGGCATTGGCGGGGACCCACAAGTTAAACAAGGTGTGGGCGGAGCTCTCCACTGACAGCTCCTCGGAGAGGGAGGAGCGGAGCATGGCTGCGGGGGTTTTCTCGGTGGTGGTCCGTGATGGCTTTGACGGGGGCTTGGGTGTGGAAAGCTTAGAGCTAGCGTCGCGGTTGGGGAAATGAACTCCAGGATCTCGGGAGTAGAGGCTCCGAATTCAGACTCATAGGTTCGAAACTGATTGTGTCGAGTAGTGAGTGGCGACAAGACGCCCTCCATCAGGGTTGCGCTTGTATGGCGAAGCAGAGAGGCGACAGTGGGCAATGTGAGGCCATTAGCAAGCCAGAAGTGGCGAGGATCGAGGAGCTTCTTGCGACACACTTGCGCGTGGGGAAGCTCTGACCTGACAATGACCCCTTCCTTCCAGTCACCGGTCAATCGGATTGGTGCCCTGCAGTTACAGCCCGGTGCGGTCGACCCCTCCATTCCTGCGCACGCGCGTCCGCTCGACGATCGATAGGGGGAGAAGCCAACCTTGTTTGCCAACCACTCCAAAAACCCGTGCCTTGACCGCTCCACCCCTCCTCCTCCAAGTCCGCCGCTCGTTCCGGTGCAGACCGGGCTAGCCGTGTTTCGACGTCAAGACTCTTTATCTGGCTCACCGAATTCATCTGTTGCGTTGCGCGGGCCTGGCCGTCCTTGGCGACCAGCGGTGGCATGCCCTTCTATGGTGCTCCTGCGAGCCGGAGATGTAGATCCCAAGGTGCCGCCGAGGACGCTGTGTTCAAGAACAGACGACGGGCGTTTCCACTTTTTCTGGAGTTTGGAGTACCCCACGAGCAGCTGCGTCAGAACGAGCGGGGCCCTGTGCCTCAATGTACGTGATTGCGGCCATGCACGCGTAAGATGGGGAGCGACAGGCGTTTGATCCTGGTCGAGATCTGGACCACTCGGGGGCTTCTCGCTGGAGGAGGCCCGGGAGAAGGTTGAACTGCATTGGACCGTTGGCGACGAGATTTTGAGTGCAGCCCGGATCCGACGATATGCAGCAGATTACCCACAGTGGGTCGCGTCAGTTGGGCGGGGCGGTGCTTGCCTGGTGGGCCTCGCCTAGCGGGGGAGGGCTCCATGGTGGGATGGGGTAGCGCTGGAATAACAGCGGGTCGCCTGTAGCCGTGGGGTCGGCCGAGCTTGCGGTGCCCGCGCGATTCAAAACCAGACGGCTGCAGGCTCGGTAGGTGACGAGATTTCATTGGGAAATTTCGAGGTGGGACTTGGTTTCAGGTTGTGGGACAATATGCTCCTCAGCGTTAGGAGAGACCGGCCTGATATTTCCCCCACTCTAGTGACTTGGCTGGACAAGCCGATAAACAAAGACGCGCGGAAACAAAAAGTTTTGCGGACATCAGGGAAGCATCGGCTTTCTCTGTTCTGTTTGCCGTTACTACGCGCGCAAACCTGGAGCCAGCCTTGGATGTGCCGCAACTTCGTGGTCCACCAATTCTAATGGCCCAGCGTTAAATCTCCCCTTTGTGCTTGATCCTTTGTCTCAGTCGGAGGGAGCTCCAGCCGACTTCCGTTATCGCTGCGCGCAGGTATCACCAGCATCGACCCACAGCCGGAGTACATCAGGGTACAGTGCTCGCACTCGAGCCAGGGTCGCACCTGCACGCACAAAGCACACGCCCTCCCCTGGGTCTCCACCACAAAACCAAGCCGCCCCTCGGGTGGGTCCTCCCCCCCGACACACACCCCCTGCTTCACCAAGCGCGCCATTGCACCCAGCGACTTGCGAATGCTACGAAGTGCCGATTACATCACCTATACCTGTTTTCTTCCAGAGGCAGGTGGCAAGCCGTTTTATCAGCAAAAAGCGCCAAAAGAAAGCCACCCCTCCTCCCCTTCCGGTCGTACTTCCTTAAGACGGCGCCTCTCTCTGCCCCTTCCCATCGGCTCTCATAAAGGAACCGCCCTCAAGTCCATCGGACCTCCTCGACTTGTTCCCGGGGTTGACATCACCTCTCATTGAAAACCCAAATCTGGGGTCGAGAAACAAAAGAGACCTCTTTCCCGGGCTCACACACCACAAGTCCGACCACACGCGGAAGCTCCTCCCTTTCCACGTCGACAGACATTCTTCCACTTCTCCTTGTCACCATTCGTGGGGTTTCTCCTCGCTCGCTCCTCCTCCGCCTTCGAATCTCCACACCGTCGTCAAGGCCTGCTCAGTTGCTGGAATATTGCCAGGGCAGATACCTTACTTCTCTCAACCTCCACTACACCTGTAAGTCCGGCTCCGCCGCGTCATCACGACATCGCTCCCCTCGCAATTATCAATATCCCCATCACCTCGCCATGGCCGGGGACGGGCCCAACATCTAGCTCCTGGCCAGCCCACCAATCCTCTCTTCAGCACTTCCCTGTCCCTCTATTCCCTCCAGTCTGCCAATGGTCGGTTCGGTTCCAAGTCCTAACTCTTGCCAAACAGAATTTTACCACGTTGCGATCCCCTACCAGGAACTCGTGACGTCCGAGATCCTTGCGGTGTCGAGATCAACCCTCGGCAGCCCACCTAATCTCAACGCCTCCTCCTGAGAAGAAGATCCTATCGTTTCGTCCCTTCTCCCATTCCCAAACCCCCAGCACCCTCCGACTTCACAACAGGCGTTCGGCCTTGGGGATGCCGTACACTCCGCCCTCTAGGTCGGCCGCTTCCACATCGCCCCCGGGTTCGCCCAATACAGAACGGAGACACACCGAGCCAGCTCTCAAGGTCACCCTGCCGCGTTCGTCGTCGTACTTGACGAGACATCGGAGGACTCCGTCCGTTGTGGGCCCGGTGAGGCAGCTAGATGACACGACGAATAACGATCTCACTCCGCCCGGCACGTCGGAGGGCCTAAGGCCAATGGCTTTCAGCGAGAGCATCCGGCAATCGCCGCCCCCGGTGACCGGCCCCGGAAGTATGCCGTCTGGTGCAGTCATTTCGCCTCCCGACTCCTTGTCCGGTAGCGACGACGAGGGCCTGGAGATGCGCGGGAGGAAACTTCCCAATCTCAAGGAGCTCCAGGACGCCGTCAGCCATCTGTCAATGCACAGGGATAGCTCACCAAGCAGTGCGAGACCGGCTGCCGAGGCGGTGGCTTTTGTTGAAGGTATGCACCACAGCTTTAGTACTGGTGCTCTCGACGCCCTAGGCTCCCGGAGAGACTCGCTCCCGGACCGCGGCGGAGAGCCGAATGCTATGGTTGGAGGCAGCCCATTAACGTCCTCTGAAGAGGATTCAGATGTTGAGAAGCGGACGAAGCCTCCCATGGTCCGCAAGAAGTCGGGAGAGCTCGTTCGCCCGGCTCTCCGCGCCTCGCGCCCACGCCCAGCGAGCATGCCGGGAACGCCGACCTTCTCGAAGGCAGTCCATTTCGATGCCCACCTCGAGCACGTCCGACACTTCCTTCAGGTCGACCGCCCACTCGCCGTCAGTGCTGGGTCGAGCCCGGCCGAGAACCTCGAGAGCGATTCGGAATACCCGTTCCCGTCATCCGAGGACGAAACCCCGAGGTCCCGATCGCCTCAGTACGATTGGGAGCTCGAGGCGTCCATCTTTGAGGATGTCGCCCGCAAGTCTCTTCCCGCCCGGGTCGAAAGATTCTGGCTGTCCAAGGACTGCAAGGCGCTTCAGGGCTCCGTCGTCGTCGCCAACCTTGCATTCCACAAGAACATCACCTGCCGATTCACGTTGGACAACTGGAAGACGACATCGGAGGTTGCCGCCGAGTACTCGGGGCAGATGCACGGCACTAACCACGACCGGTGGACATTCACCATCCGGTTGTCCGACATGGCGCACCTTGAGACCAAGACCATGTACCTCTGCGTCCGGTACAATGTCAACGGCCAGGAATACTGGGACAACAACCGGGGTGCCAACTTCAAGGTCAACTTCCGCAGGAAGGCTCTGATCCAGAACGGGAACCGGAGATACTGGGGCCTGGGGGCTCGGCCCGTGGGCGAGCTACCGCGCAGCACACGTCGGGCCAACGCCGCCGATTCGGGGCCTCGTCCGAAGTCGATACCTGGGTGCTTCGTCGGTGGTGATCCCTTCCTGGAGCGGAGACGTTCACTCGAGAAGGCACAGGAGTATGGCGACGAGAACGGACCCATCCGTCTTAAGCGTCACACGCCCAACTCTCGAAGCGAGGATTTCACCAGTAGCACTGCGTCTCAAAATCACGCCTTTGCGAAACGGTACGACTTTGAAGCCTCTCTCCACGAGGCGAAGCGGTCGGCCCAGATGAGAGACTCGAAGAAGAATACAGATGTCAGTGTCAACAAGTCGGCCAAGTCAAAGCCTGGCGTCGTTTCTGCTAGCGGAAACGATTCGCCAAGCCGGAAGAACTACACCTACGACGAGATTGTCAATAGGTTTTGCTTTGTACGTGGGGCCCCCTGTTAGGAAGCTGATATGTTTCCATTCTGGAGCATGATGGTGAAGCCTCCGTTTCCTCGTCCTCGGGTTTATCTAGCGCTCAATTTCACTAACATGACAATCCACTCCAGTACGGATCGAAGCAATCCTCTTCTCAGCAGGATAAGCCGGCGTCGTCGGGTCTTAGGATCGATGGGAATGATGACACCGCCGGGTCGAAGAGCGATGCGCGGGGTCATTATCACCACAGGGCGGGCACCGCCGGCAGCAACACCTTGATGGCCCTTTCGCCCGCGCCGGACAACTACGGACCTGGTGATCTTTCTCCCAGTCCCTCATTGCGTCCTGCGTCCCCGGCTTCCAGCCTCAACCCGAGAGCCGGTGCCTCTCCTGCCAGCATCGCTGCGCATCACGGACAGCGCCATGGCCGGTTCCTGTTCAGCCAGGAGGCACATGCTCCCACGGCCATCCATGGTTAGTACCAGAGATGGTCAGATGATATGAGCTCGGAGGAACCGCTCGGGGACTTTGTCTACGGCTGAGGCTGCTGCGAGCTCCCTTCCCGACCTGGCGGTGATGAGATGGACCTGATAACACCAACCCGGTTCGACTCTTGTTTCGCACGCTTTTATTTGGATGTTGCTATGCGTTGGAGTTTCTGCGAGCAGAGAAAGCTTGCCTAATCCGGTCGTTTCTTTGGCAATGGCGTTTGGTTTGCGCATGGATCTTCCACGTTTGCGCGGTTTCTGGAAGAAGGTATTTGCTACCGCTGGGCGTTTCGGAGTGTCATTCTCTTTCGCTCTCGGCCCAGTTTCTTGTTCTTGTTCTTTTAAGCATGTTACTTTCCCTACTTATGATGATGACTCGGAGAGACCATGGGAGTGGGGTGGCATAAATGGGGAGTTGGCCGAGATTTGCCTTCTTTCGTTTAATTCGTTTTCTTGTTCAGTGTGTCTCCTTGGCGAGCTTCTCCAGTTACAGCATTGTGCTTCGTTTGATTGATTCGCGGGCGTTACGGCATTACATCGAGGTCTTCTCACCATCGAGGCGGATAGGGGTAGGAGTATAATACCACGGGCACAGCGCGTGGTGGTCCGTGGGTAGACGGACGTGTCGGTTCGTCGTCGGGTTCCTCTTGGCGGAGAGATCACAATGTGCGCTGGGAGTCTGGAACTCTTGCAGGGCGACGGGGGCGGTGGACACGAGGGAAATTTCTGCTTCTCCCCGTTCTGCCGGCGGGGAATTGCACCTAGGATCGATCATCTGTTCGAGTTCCTTGTTCTTGTTTCTTGTGGAGGTGCGCGGCTTATACAATTAGTGGACTGGGGAACAAGGGGGAAGAGAAGAAATGGGAGGATTCTCAAAAGGACAAACGGAAAAAGTCGGGGAATGGGTTTGGGCGTTCTAATGTTTTGTTCTTTTTCTGGGAGCGGGAAGGGCCACAGATTGAGAGGCTGGGTGCTTTTTGGGGGGAACTTGAATTGTAACGGGCACAGGGGCTTCTTTGGGTTTTGAGATTGGGCTGATTCGTACTTGTATGCGAGAGTAGTACCTATGAGCATCTAAGTTATAAATCGCATTGTGTGTATGGTTCTCTTTGCGTGGTCTCGGGATAGAGTGGCTGGAATGGACGAGCACTGAGTATTACTGAACTGAAATGTTGTAGGGTCTAGAATATCTACGGGACGAGATGTTGGTTTGTAGGGTGTTGCTGAACGTCCGGGAGAACCAGGCTGGTCCGTCCATGAGGTTACGACGTACTCCGAGTGGAGACATTGCACAAGACGAGGGGAGTTGGACAGCCAGAGTAGTAAAGCAACGGGAATGATTATCGTGTACCCTCGGGGACCAGTCCGTTTCTCCGAATATTTCCGTGTGGTTATACCAAGATGGCTACGAGTACTTCTGATGGGTTACCTTGATGGCGGACAGGGGGGGTTCGAAAATATGACGAATAGATGGACAGATGGCGAGGTAAGGGAAGTCAACGCGAGGTGAGGCGAGGCGAGTGTGAGGGCCGTCAAGGTGATGGGCCGACGGGAATGGGGATGGTGATGCGGGGAGATGTGATGGTGTGGTTGCAACTGCAGTGGATAAACTCGGTGTCTGTTTCTCTCCGGCATCAGGGTGTCCGGCCTCCTCCCCATCCTACCGAGCACGGTGCTGGAGCTCTTCCAAGCATGGGATATCGGCCGGCGGTGATTCGCCGGAGCTTGCCTGTTCGGAGTCACATCGAACCCATGCACGCTTCCCGTTCGGGAGACGGCGAGGTGCCCCATGTTGAATCCTCCCGTAGTCGCCGAGCTCTCCTCCTGTCCAGCCCTTCGACCTCAGAAGCAACGCTGCGAGTCATACCGAGGTTTCCTCACAAAGGAGGTGGCAACGCAAGGCAGCATGCATCAACGCAGACATCTAACTGGCCCGTTCCACCTGGGGAGTTTCGTTTCGCGGGACGCTCGGAAACGGGCATCATGCAGCGGGGCATTTGACTCCACTTTTACTCCGCAAAACGCGGTGGAAGTGGATGACTAAGGCTGTTTATCGATATGCAGGCGGGCAAATAAAGTTGGGGCTAAGATAACGAGCGGGCGGGTGTGGGGGGCCTGGTTGGCTCCTGTGTCGGGGGCTCGGTATCCGGGTATATTTTTCTTGGCGGGCGAGCCCGTGACGATGCCTGGAGCCTGCGTGTCTTGTTGAATCGCGGGGAATGCAGGCTGGTTGGTTCGGAACACAGACAGGTGTGGGATGGGGACCAACCGGGTCTCTCAAGCTGGGCATGCGTCGCTGGACGGAATGGATAGAGAGAGGTGGAGCGAGAGCCCGTTTTGGGAGGCGGATGAGGCGGTGCTGCCTGGGAGGAATGCGGATGGACCCTGACTGGCGAGTGACTCGATGACGTCCCGTGAGTCACGGCAGGCCGACGGCGTCATCGCCCCCCGGGTGCCAGGCAGAGTCAGCCATGGGCCTCGGGCGCGGCGCTGGTGTGGGTCCGCCGGTTTCCGAATCGGGTACCTGAGGTGTCACGATGGGGAACCTGGTCCCCCGGACAAAGGAGCCGCTTATCAGAGGACCCTGATTCCCTCCTCCTTCCCATCTCCTTCTCCCCCTTTTTTCCATTTCTTTGTTTGGACTTCGGATCAAGATATATATCTCTTTCATCTCCCCTTCATCTCTTTTGCCTTCTTCCATCATCTGATCAGTTCTACGAGATACCCATAGCCATCGATAAAGCTATACTATCTTTGGCATCGGCGTACAAGTCACGGATCATACGTCATCACCTAACCGATAACCTCGCGGTTCATCCATCACCATCAACAACTCCCCGAGTGTCCCGACCGCCAAAATGGTCACCACCTACGGCACCGCCCGAAAGACCATCAACACCTGGCTAAACGACCCCCTAATCACCACCACCCACCGCACGACAAACCGCTTCCTCCCCCTCGCCGACATGCCCATCCCCTCCGAAGACCTCCCCCCAACCACGCACCGCACCGCGCCCCCGCGGAAGCAGCGCAAGGCCCCGCGCCGGAAGCGCTACGCCCGCTCCGCGAAGCGCCTCGTCGACTACGAGGACCTCGACCTCGCCATGTCCGGCGCACCGCTGCCCTCCGACCCGCAGCCCGTGTGTGCGGGCGACGCCCTGCCCGCTTGGGTGGAGGCGCCGGAGAGTTATGTTCCCGAGCTGGGGGTTATGCTGCACGAGGTTGTGACGCTGGATAGCCTGCCGAGGGAGAGCCCGCCTGTGAGGGTACGGGTTGAGAAGAGGAGGGCGAAGAGGAGGAGGAGGAGGGAGGAGGAGGAGGGGGAGATGGATGACTGGGATGTTGTCTCTACTTGCTCCGAGGAGTCGTTTTGCGTCGTTTGAGAGATTTTGGTTCGGGTTGCTTTGGAGCTGGGTGCATATGTGATTCTTGGGACTACTCTTCGGGGGGCTATGTTGCTTCTAAGCCCCTGGATTCATTTTCGGACGGTCGTAATGTTAGCTTCTTGGTGCCGTCAGACATGGGACGGCGCTCTTCTGTTCATAGTAGCTGGGCGGATTAGTCGGATACAGGACGATGATCCGCCATCTCTCTTACAGCTCGACTTATTCGCATTATGATTATAACGGGGCAATCCTTGAATCGCCACAGTGGCGGGGTCCATACTCCCTCCACAGCAAATTCGCCGCGGTTTACCCACCGCGCAGCTGCGGGTCCGCTTCCACTTTTTTTCTTTTTGCGCTGGTCCGCTTGCGATCGCCGGTGGGAAGTAGAAGAGTGGTTCCCTGCATAAGTAACATGAGAACAACGTTCCTGTTCTCAAAATGGTCTCCGGCGCAAATACCGACGCGGATACTCCCGCAGCCCCGGCCGTACACGCCAACGACGCTCCCGTGGAGTCCACTGGCGCGGCGAAACCTGCACCTGCCGGAGGAGATGGCGCCCGCGGAGAGCGAGGCGCGGAGGGAGCGCAGTGAGTTCCCCGAAACCCCCCTTCACTCTGGTATCCCCCTGCCCTTGCTTTATACGTCGCATAATGCCGACAACTAACGCAGGCGTCAGCCGGAGCGCTAAGCGCAAGTGGAAGAGCCGGGGCGACTGGGACCGCGAGGTCAAGAAGTCGAAGCTAGAGGGGGCGGAGCTGCCGCACCCGCACGACAAGCGCGACAGGCTTTACCGCAAGCCGAAGCAGAACCCGTTCTCGGCCGAGGAGATCGCGGCGGAGGAGCGCCGGCCTAAGAAGAAGGTGGCGGTCATGCTGGGGTACTCCGGCACGGGGTACCGGGGCCTGCAGATCAACAACGACGAGAAGACGATCGAGGGGGACGTGATGAAGGCCTTCATCGCGGCGGGGGCGATATCCAAGGCCAACGCGGACGACCCCAAGAAGTCGAGCCTGGTGCGGTGCGCGAGGACGGACAAGGGGGTGCACGCCGCGGGCAACGTGCTGAGCCTGAAGCTCATTGTTGAGGACGAGAAGATCGTGGAGAAAATCAACGAGAACCTGCCGCCGCAGATCCGCGTGTGGGGCATCCAGAGGACGAACAAGGGCTTCAGCTGTTACCAGTCGTGCGACTCGCGGTGGTACGAGTACCTCCTGCCGAGTTACTCGCTGCTGCCGCCCCACCCGGACAGCTACGTGGGCGAGAAGATCTCCGAGTTCGCGAGGGAGAAGGGCATGGAGGCGGAGCTGGAGGCCAAGGACGCTGACGTGGGCGACTTCTGGCGCGACATCGACGAGAAGGAGGTTAAGCCTATCCTCGAGAAGCTGGACCCCGAGACGAGGGCGACGGTGCTGGAGCGGACGAGGTCGTCGATCGAGGTCCACGGCGGGCTGCCGGAGGGTGCGGTGGAGAACGAGGCCGAGATAAGCGCCGCGAAGGCGGCTTCGAGATCGGCGTCTCCGGCTGCAGCGGAGGAGGGCGACGGGGCCGAGGGACAGCCTGCTTCTGGTGCCGAAGAGGGCGCCCCCGCGGCGGCCACCGATGCGGAGGCGGGATCGGGCACGTTCGCCCACCGGGAGCTCGGGCCCTCGGACTTTGCCATCCGCGACATCAAGCTCGTCTACCTCGCCGCCAAGCGGCGCTACCGCATCTCCTCGTCCCGCCTCGACCGGCTCCAGGCGGCGCTGGACTGCTACCTCGGCACCAACAACTTCCACAACTACACGGTGCAAAAGAGCTTCAAGGACCCGTCGTCGAAGCGGCTGATGAAGTCGTTCGTCGTGAACCGCGAGCCCATCATCATCGGCGACACGGAGTGGCTCAGCCTCAAGGTGCACGGGCAGAGCTTCATGATGCACCAGATCCGCAAGATGGTGGGGCTCGCGACGCTGGTGACGCGGTGCGGGACGGACCCGGGCATCATCCGGGAGACGTACGGCCCGGCGCGCATCGCGATCCCGAAGGCGCCGGCGCTGGGGCTGCTGCTTGAGAGGCCCGTCTTCTCGAGCTATAACGCCAAGGCGAAGAATGCTGGGGAGAGGGAGCCGCTTGAGTTTGGGAAGTATGACGACCAGATTGAGCCGTTTAAGAGGGAGCATATCTACACGAGGATATTCGAGCACGAGGAGAAGGAGCATACGTAAGTCTTTACTTTATCCTGTGGCTCTTGGTGTTGGATGGAGGGACTAACACGTTTGCGCAGATTCCACAGCTTCTACCACCAGATCGACAACTTCAAGAGCGACTTTTTCCTGTGGATCACGCCGGGCGGCATCTCGGCGGCGAAGCACCGTGTCGGGATCACGGAGGAGGAGGAGCAGAAGGAGATTGACAGGCAGGTTGGAGACGAGGACCCAGACAACATAAATCCCGATGAGGGGGAGGGCTGATCCTGCATCAGGGTGTGTGCCGCGTGTTTATGGCATTCTGGGGTATAGCGTAAAGCGGCTGGCTGGTACTAGAAACGATGGAAATAGATGACATTACACATCCAGCCCTGAGCTGTCTACTGAGGATCACGAGATCCCGTGGGGACTTTCAACCGCAGAACGTTTGCCTCGTCCGCGGTGGACCACCGCGATTGCTTAAAAGCAAAACAGGCTCCCGATAACCTCGCAATGTCTACGCCAAGACACGTACGCCGAATGGGAATGCGGCGTGGCAGAGCCCGGGTTGTGAGCTTGATGTAGCCGGGGAACAACCCGCTCTCGCTACTTCCTCACTTGATATCCGAGCAAGAGAGGACGTTTATGACAGAGGTGCCTTTGACGAAGCTTCCACACGCGATCCCAGCGGTTTCGTGGAAATTCAGAGGGAGGGAGGGGGAGACACCGCTTACACTAGATGCCGTCAGAGCAGGCCCAGGTTTGTTTCCGGGTTTTCCGTGTGTCGTGGGGGTTGTTGCCGATAATGCTTGCCAGGGTGAAGGGAAGGCGAAAAGGGTAAGGTAAATATACCCGAAGCCGGTCAAGTCAGGGGCGGATAGTTCCAGGGGTGATGCGCTCCTGTAAGACGATGTCTGGTAGCAGCCAGAAAACCCCGTGACCTCCAGGATCCACCGGTTTCCTCCTGCCCCTTGCCGAAGACGGCAACATTCTCCAGGAGGCCCCATCTTACCGTGTTTCAATTCATCTCACTCATCAGATTTGCGTTTTGCAGAATAGCGAATTATTCCACGTGGGGTCTTGACGTTGCCTCCATGCGCGAGCCGTGGGGCGACTGCGGCGACCGGGGTTTGACAGCCAAGATAGCACGGCCTAAACGTCACTAAATCTCCGATTTGGTAGGAGACGATTCCGCCCCCCTCGTGTGCGGCTCGAAGATGGCGCCGGTACCATGCCGGCCGGGAAGCGGTAGTCAGTGGCGATCCCCCAGCACCGGGGATGTTTCAGATGCGTGGATCCCGGATACCACCTGGTCAAGTTGAGATATGCTAATGCACGCACTCTGACGGGCCAGGACGGGACGATCCGTCTGTTCATCTCGCCCAAACCGAGGGCATCGCGTTCGATGGAGATGGATAGTCTCCGATGCAAAGTCCGCAATGACGAGCCCGAACCGCATCGGTCGATCAGACTCGGCAGGCACAGCCCAAATTGAAGCAAACGTGGCCGTGGCCGTGGCGTCTTCCGCAATGGCGACCCCACCACCCCAAGCACCTGCGACAGGTCTGAAGAGGCGCTGGTCTGACCACCCCGTCACCTCGTGGGCCGATCCGGGGCGTGGGGCTGCAGGGATCGGTGCGGAAAGGGTGGGGCCGTGGTCTTCGCAGGGTGCTGGGGCCGCGATGCGCAGACGAGGACCGGGGTGGTTTCTCGACGAGACGCTGCTCCCTTGCGCGGTCCTTGTTCCGCGATCCTCGCAGGCACGATCCCTTACCAACCGTAAGGTTGGCTTACCGTGCCTCCCTGCTGCCGGTTGTCTGATCTCCCCAGATGCCATGCGCTAGGGCGGGCGTCGCAATCGCCGCACCATCTGAACCATGGCGTGCAAAACCGGGACCGATGACCCTCTTTTCCCGCCATCCTGCGACAAGCGTCGAGCTAAAGTCCCTGGCAGCGGGTGCTCCCCGGGCTAGCTCGCCTTGCCTGCATACTCTCCGGATTGCGGGCAATCACGGCCACGGTCGCACGCGCCCGCCCGCATTCGCGGCGCTGGGCAGTGGCTTGGCCCCGGTGCTTGGGCGATTCTGCGTGCTGCTTTAAGCGCCGGCAACCATCCGTTCGCCCTATCACATCACAGAACTGCCGCCCCCCCGGGAGACGAAACACCGTTGTTCTCCTCGTCGACTCGCATGGTTTCGCCAATAATAGCGCCCCAGCCCTTTCAGTTCTTCCATTCTACATTTCGTTCTTTTTTCGGTATCTGCAGTACCCGGTATCGCATTCTTCTTTTCTCCTCAACTGCGCATTTCCCCTGCATCTCGCATTCTTTCTCCTGCTGCTTTGGCCACTCTCCCCACCGTTGCAGTCCGTGCCGCTGCTCTGATCCTTACCCGCCTCCTCCCCGCTGAGATCAACACCGGGACATCGCGGGCCGCTTATCCTCACCGAAACGACGACTGCTCACCGTAACCTGTTGAGCTGTTTTTCAATACCTTCGCCATTGGCGCCCGGCGCCATCTGACTTTTTGTTCAACAGAACAGCACCTTCAGCTCTAGTCCTGTCGTAAACCGGCAACGAAGCCGGCCGGTCGCGATGGCTGGCGACATGGGCTACTGGCAGCTGCTCAAGAAGCAGTTCACCACCACGAAACTGCTCTTCCACTTCCTCTTTTGGGGTATGCACTGGGGCATATTTGCTTATGGATGGTCAGTCTGAACGGCCAATATTATCCCACTGGTCCCCCCTTGATCGGATATGCGCTGTCCTTGCCACTGGGGTAGACTACTGACTCTGATTTACAGGTATTCGCAGGCCTCAAACGAGCGCCTCGCAGCTCTCAACCTGCTGCAGTACTCGGTATGGATATCGCGCGGCGCCGGCCTCGTGCTGAGCGTTGACGGCACCCTCATCCTCCTCCCCGTATGCCGGACCGTCATGCGGTGGCTGCGGCCAAAGATTAGGTGGCTGCCCCTGGACGAGAACGTCTGGTTCCACCGCCAGGTCGCCTACTCCATGCTCTTCTTCACCGTGGTCCACACCGCAGCGCACTACGTCAACTTTTACAATGTCGAGCGCACCCAGGTCCGCCCGCTCAACGCCGTCGACATCCACTACCGCCAGGCCGGCGGCATCACCGGCCACATCATGCTGCTCTGCATGCTCCTCATGTACACCACGGCCCATGCCAAGATCCGCCAGCAGTCCTTCGAGACCTTCTGGTATACCCACCACCTCTTCATCCCCTTCCTACTCGGCCTCTACACCCACGCCACCGGCTGCTTCGTGCGCGACAGCACCGACCCCGTCTCGCCCTTCGCCGGCAAGGAGTTCTGGGACCACTGCATCGGCTATTTGGGCTGGCGCTGGGAGCTCTTCGCCGGCGGCCTCTACCTCATCGAGCGCCTCTACCGCGAGATCCGCGCCGCGCGCGACACCGCCATCACCCGCGTCGTCCGCCACCCCTACGACGTCGTCGAGCTGCAGTTCGAGAAGCCGTCGTTCCGCTACAAGGCCGGCCAGTGGCTCTTCCTGCAACTGCCCTCCATCTCGCGATACCAGTGGCACCCCTTCACCATCACCTCATGCCCTTACGACCCCTACATCTCGGTGCACGTGCGTCAGGTCGGCGACTTCACCCGCGCGCTGGGAGACGCCGTGGGTGCTGGGCCCGCACAGGCGAAGCTGTACGAGGACGAGTTCGTCGACCCCAACGCCATGTACGAGGTCGCGCTGCAGAACGGCCAGGAGATGCCGCCTATTCGCATTGATGGCCCCTACGGCGCTCCCGCTGAGGACGTCTTCGAGAACGAGGTGGCCGTGCTGATCGGCACGGGGATAGGCGTCACGCCGTGGGCCTCGATCCTCAAGAACATCTGGCACCTCCGCAACGGGCCCAATCCACCTACCCGCCTCCGCCGCGTCGAGTTCATCTGGGTGTGCAAGGATACGACGTCCTTCGAGTGGTTCCACTCCCTACTGTCGAGCCTCGAGATGCAGTCCGCCGAGGACGCCAAGCTCCCCGGCGCGACGGACGAGTTCCTGCGCATACACACGTACCTGACGCAGAAGCTCGATATCAACATGACGCAGAACATCGTGCTGAACTCGGTCGGCGCGGACACGGATCCGCTTACGGAACTCAAGGCGAGGACAAACTTTGGGAGGCCTAATTTCAAGCGGATATTCAACGCCATGGCGGAGGGAATTATGAACAGGACGTACATGGGGGGTCTGGACTCAGGGACGGACACGACGGTTGGCGTGTACTTTTGCGGGCCTTCAGGAGCCGGTAAGTTTCGTTCCCTTTTTCGTTCTCCTTCCCCCTTCTCTTGCAATCCCGATGACTGTCTGAGGCTTGATTTTGGGCATAGCTAACCGGCTACAGCGCGGGATATAAACCAAGCCTGCAAGGAGGCGACGTGCCGGGACGTCAAGTTCCGCTTCTGGAAGGAGCACTTCTAGAGTGATGCTAGAACCGGGAGAGTATATAGAGAATCGGGTCTCAGGACGGACAGGACATGGAGGTAACGATAAGATGTGTGATGGTATAAGATGGCGAATGCGGGTAGATGGAAACTGGGCGTCTTTATATCCAATTGTTGTAATGTACTTCCTTTCCGCGGGTCGGCTTCTCAGTCGGCGGGAAAGTTCTGGTTATCCTTTCTGGCGTTGGTGTCGATAGGTATTCTTGGCCTCCCATCGGGACCTAATCCACGTATATATGGAATTGGATCTTGCAAAGGGTGGCCTTCCTCTCGGCTCGATATATCGCCAGCACCAATATTAAGCCCTGCAAGACTCCGCTGGACCGCATCGATGTACTCGGTTACCCTCGAACTGTAGAATGGCACAAGCGCACCCCAAAGGTCCCCTATGGCATCGTCCGCCGCGGACCCTTCCTGCATCCTGCTGTTAGCTCCATGTCCACGAAAGATCTCCTAAGCAGAGCCGAAATAACGATCCGACGCACCCTGGCTATCGTTCGAAGGCGCAGTTCAAGTGTCTTTAAGGATTCCCCATCCGAGTCCCCCTCGTTAATGCCTTCATTCCTCGACACGAAAACGTCGACGCGGTCCGGCCACTCGACCATCAGCGACGCCGCCACGTATCGCACGTTCTTGACGTTGGCGACGAGCTCCGCCGAGCGGTCGAGAAACAGCCTCTTGAGCTTGTCCTCGTTGAAGTGGGATAGCTGGTGCACCGCGACGGAATCTGCGGCGTCTGCGGCGTCTGCGGCGAGCAGGCCGTCTTCCGTCATCGGATAGCTCCTCGAACGAAGAAGCCTCCTGTATTTGCCTGCCCCTTCTCAGCCGCAGGAGCTTTGCATAGGCGTGAAGCTGGTCCATGTCGGACAACCCAGGTCCCGAATAAGTCGATACGCTCATCCGTCAGTGGAAGAGGATGACTCCGATGTCTGTAGTCAAAGCAAGCTGGGAAACTTCACACTCGATGCTGTGATTCCCCGCACGACGTGCGCCATGGCGTTACACAAGTTCTGACGCAAGCCAGAGCTGCTCCGGGGCCTCCAACCACGCACATCTCCAAGGCATATTTGTGGACGGGTAAGCAGCAAGGATGTTACATTCACTGGATAGCAATGATAATTCCGCAGATGTATGGAAAAACGCCTCGGGCTGATGGGCCAGATTTGATGAATGTCCGATGATTTTACGTACTCGTCGAGCGACCTCCGTCTGCGCGTCAAATGGCCGAGTCGCGTATGGCGTTGGAAGTCCAAATCCCCGGGTAAACTATGGTAAAAACCGGCCGAGTTGCTCATGGCGTCGGGTTCCATCTCACAGAATTCACCGGCTAAAATGCGGCAAATCCCACCTCTCTCAACGTCATAGGTACATGTAGCCAGCAACTGTCCACGAACTTGGCATGCACCTCGTTGCCTCCGCCGAGTGGGCTAAGAAGTTCCTTAAAGCGGTCCGCATCCCCGGCTCCGAGAAAGGACGAAATGCAAACATCTTCATACTAGCCCACACAAACCACAATCTCGACATCCCTCCCACCATTCCACAGCCGCGACCGATGGAGCCGAAACCCTCGATAGCGCCCTCGGCAGGGGACACAGCTCCCCGCCAGCCATCGCCCCAGGCCAGCGCATACCCAGCGCGCCCCCGAAACCCGCCGCCGCTCCCTACCGCGACCGAGCGCCTCGTCCTCGCGCTCTTCCCGGGCCTCCTCCTCTTCGGCACGCTCTACTCCCTCGTATCCCCGCAGACGCGCGGCTCCGCTTTCGACACCGCGGCGCAGGCCCACGCGCAGGATGCGCCGCCGAGCTACTTTGCGCACAAGGGCAACGTGTTCAACCAGTGGTATGTGAAGAAGGGTTGGGCGTGGACGAGCCTTGCGTTCGCGGCGCTCGTGGCGGGACACCCCGCTATGCGAACCGGCGCCGATGTGGTCGGGAGGCGCGTCAGGGCTATCCTGAGGTGGGGGCTTGTAACGGGGTGGTGGATTCTCGTCACACAGTGGTTCTTTGGCCCGCCCATCATCGACCGCGGGTTCCGGTGGACGGGGGGAAAGTGCGAGGTCGTGGAGGAAATGGTAGAAGAGGGGTCCGCGGGGACAGGGGACGTATTCACGGCCGTGGCGTGTAAGGCTGCCGGGGGCAGGTGGCAAGGCGGGCACGACATCTCTGGACACATCTTCCTGCTTGTGCTTGGGAGCGGCTTTCTGCTGCAGGAGCTCGGGTGGGTGGTGTCGAGGTGGACCGGGGGGGTGGCGGAGGAGAGGACGGTGGTAATGAGCGACGGGGCGGTTAAGGGCGCCGGAGTCGAGTCACAGACCACTGTCGGGGAGGGAAAGACGGGAGATGCGCTGGGGCTCGGGGGGAAGGTTGTGGCCGGCGTGGTTGTGCTGAATCTCTGGATGCTGCTGATGACGGCCATCTACTTCCACACGTGGTTTGAGAAGGTGAGTGACCCACGGCCCGGTCTCTTGCCCTACCGGAATACTAATCCTTGACACCAGCTTACTGGGCTCATCACCGCGTTCGTGGGCTTATACGCCGTCTACATTGTCCCGCGCTTCCTGCCCGTCCTCCGCCAGACCGTCGGCCTCCCCGGCATATAACGTCCGCCAAGGCGGCAGCGCAGCACCGTCCATAGACTCATCCCATCGGCACCTTCCCAATCCAGTCTGGCTAGACCCGGATTTAATATTTGCATAATAGATTCCTACATATCGCTGATGGAGCCATGATTTCATCTTTCGGCGTTTACACGCGTTCCTGGTTTTCGGGCCTCGCACGGACCATGCCCCGCGGCGTGCACCGAATGACCTCATCTTCGGAGACCACGGAGGTACAAAGTACCTCGTGAACCCTCCACCCCGCCTTTAACAACAGTTCGGGGTGTCGACCTTCTGTTCTCGTTCCCTGCAGTCGCAAGTCGGGAAAAAAAAATGACAGTAGTCAAGGTCCCAGCTAATCTGCCCCAGCTCGTGAAGGCCGCCTTCATTAAGGCGCGGGCCAATGGCGACCTGCTGTACTTCCAGACACAGGTGACGGTCCTCAAGCCGAGCTCGCACCCCGTACGTCCCTCGCGGCGGCCCCTCGCGACAAGACTCCAACGCCCGCTAACCCGCGCGCCGCCCAGTTCCAACTCCGCTACTCGCCCGCTCTAGCCAGCAAGCCGACGAGCCCCACGCCGGGGCCCCGGCACGCGAAGCGCCCCTTCGACCCCTTCGAAAACATCGACCCCGAGCTTCTCGTTGCGGAGCTAGCCCCCACCCACAACCTCGTCCTTAACAAGTTCGCCATTGTTCCCGGGCACTTCATACTAGCCACGAGCACCTTCCAACCGCAGACGGATCTCCTGGAGGAGAACGACCTAGCCGTGACGTACGACTGCATCGATGCGTTCCACACGCACTGCGAGCGCGGTGATGAGGAGAGCCTTGTGGGTGAGGGCGAGCTCTTCGCCTTTTTCAACTCGGGCGAGTTCTCCGGCGCGAGCCAGCCCCATCGCCACATCCAGCTGCTCCCCGTCGCGCGCATGCGCGAGGGCCTCGAGGACGGCGAGTGGGATGTCCTCGCGAAGCGGTTGGTCGGCGAGGAGAGGGACCTGCCATTCACCACCTTTGCGGAGCACATCGAGCCCGGCATGTCGCCGCGCGAGCTCAGGGACGCATACCTGCGGCTGTACAGGCGCGCCTGCGACGCGGTGGGGCGGCACCTTAAGAAGCACGACATCGCGGACGGTGCGCAGGACCAGGAGAAGGGCCCCGCGCTGATAAGCTACAACCTCGCCCTGACGCGCCACGCCATCATCATATGCCCGCGCCTCGCGGACGGCGCGCCGGTGTGGGATAACGGCGAGGTGGTGGGGAAGCTGGCGCTCAACGGGACGGTCCTGGCGGGGACGGCGCTCGTGAAGGACATTGTCGAGTGGGATGCGTTACGGAAGGACCCTAGTGAGCTGCTGCAGGTTTTGACGGCCATTGGGCTGCCGAAGAGGTACGAGGATGGGGCGCTGCCGAATGGGAAGCGAGTGGATGGGGCGAACGGGGTCCATGCGAGGGAATGAGTAGGTACCTATACTATCATTGTCCGTGTCCTGGGCGGCATATGGCCCGGAAAGACAACAAAATAAGTTATTACATACAGTCCATAGAAGGATAGAGCAAGCGAAAAACAAGAAGCAGACATGAACGCCATCCCAACCAACTCACTATATTACCCTTTTTTTCCATTTCCTGTCCCTCTTCCACGAACCGTCGCTTTATTACCTTATACTTCTGAAATTCAAACCACACACGTCTCCCGCCTAGTACTCCTGTGCCCGGTCCAGCTCGGCCCACTTCTTCGCGCACGTCGCATTGCCGAAACGGTACGTCCCGCCGTTGCGGACGATGTACTCGGAGACCTCGCTCCAGGGGATCCTTGCGATGGCGGGGGGCTGGCCCTTGCTCAGCTCACGGACAGCTTCGCGAAGAAGGTGGATCTAGGGTAAGGGTACCAGGTCAGTTAAGATTCGAGTGAGCGAGATACCGGAGGGGTAAAGTCAGGAAACGCCGGGGAAGAGGATAAATAAGAAACACAAGGGCCCAGAACTCACATCAATACCAGCCCACACCGGCTTCCGAAGCCTCTCCTCCACCTTCTTCGTCAGCGTCCGGAACCTGCCCCTGAGCGTCGACTCCGCCTCCGCGAAGCCTCCTAGCGCCCGTATCTCCTTGTACGTCCGGCCCGCGCGCTTCGCCTTCACAAGGAAGTCGTTCCTCGCCGCGCGGTCCGCCCCGCGCGGCAGGCAGGGAAGCGGCGGGGGCTTCTCGCGGGGTGCCTTGGGCTCCGGCGTGGGGGTCCGGGTCCGGGCCTTGAGCTTCCTGTGCCGGGTCCGCCTCGGGGCGTTGGGGAGGGGCTTGCGGCTCTTCTTCGTCTTGTTGCTTTGTTTTTTGCTCCGCGCGTCGCGGGGGTTTACGGCGAATGGTGCGGGCTGGGGAGGGATTGGCCCGACGACGGGGCTAAGGGATGTCTCGTATTTAGGGCAACCCGGGGATATCCACTCCTCTGCGGCGTGGAATGAAGTGAAGGAGCTAGGGCTGCCGGACTCGCGCTTCACATCCGGACTGCCGTCAAACTCCATGACGTATCCAGCGCCCGCAAATGCGGGGCCGCTCTCAGGGCTGGGAGACACGTAGATGTCGGACCACAGCCCCAGGGACATGTCCGACGCGGGACCCTCTTGCGCCGCGTACACCGCCGCTTGATCGCACTGGAGGGGTAGAGGCGGGGAGTCAACGGTGTAAGGGGCGTGACTTGAGCAGAAGCCGTTGTTGTAGGAAGGGGGAACGGAAGCTGGGATCCAAAACGGATCTTGCACGGGCCGGTCCTCGAGCTTAAAGCAGGGGTCCTAGTCATGGCGGACGATACGTCAGAAACTATTTCGGCTAGTCTGGTATGGGTCGTGGGAAAGGGGGGATGTGATAAGTGGAAGTAAGGGACAGAAGAGTCCAGAACTAGGATCGTCCCGGCCCTTGGACGAAGAAGGAATCCCGGGGGCCTGTCATGGAAGAGAAACAGAAGGCAAAGGAATACCTTACCTCGTCAACCCCAGACCCAGACATCCAATTATCCTGAGCCATGGTTTGCTGAGCCTTCCAAAAAGCCACAGCCTGCGCCCAGTACCAGCCTTTCAGACCGAGCAGATGGCTGTCACAGGCGGTTACTCCTCCGAGGGGACCGTGGTAAAAGGGGAACTGGGGCTTTGGCTGTGTGTATTGGAGAACGTCGTTGCCGGGGAGGGCGGTCCAGGGACCAGAGGGGATGAACATCGTGGAGAAGGGGGGAAAGACCGAGGCTCTCGTCCGCCGCTTTGGTGTATATGCCTCTCCCGTATATAAGTAACCTTTTTCTTCTTCTGCGACCTCCGGCTTCCTTATTTTGCAACTTGGAGAACAATTTCCCCGCACTGTTATTCTTGGACGGTCCTCCTCTTCAATCTTGCCCAGACTGGCGGATACGCACTTCAACTTCTGCGCCTCCTGCGCCTTCCACTTTCGGCAACTCCGTGTATGTTCCCCGGACTGCGAGCCACCGACGTAGCCGTCCAGTAAGGCAGGTCGACGAGGCGGCAGGGTTCTCCGAGCTGCGTAAGGGCGAGGTGAGAGAGGAGGTGGCTTCTTCACCGCTCCTTAGGCTTCCGATCTTATATTAAGAATATGATATGTCCCTCTGAAATGGAGGGGTTCTATCGTTCTTGGAACCGGGGATGTGAGAGCCCGTCCAGTGGGTGGGATGGGGGATGTTGTAAGTGGGAGGAAGGGATATCCCGGCGGGAGTTGCCCCACTGAGAACCAGTTCGGTATGTCTAGTGGCCGGTCTGTGGGTTGGGGCGGGCAGAGGAAGAACTGCTCAGGCGGGTTGGGCGCCGCTGGGAATGCGGGTTGGTGTGGGATCCCGAGGGGCAGGAAATGCGTTCCGTGCCTCTTCCGCTTCGCCTGCGAGTTTGTCGAGAGGAGACTCTGGCTGAGAAAGAGGAGCCACGTCGTTCTTTCTGTGGCGTTCCCGGAAGTGGTTCTTTGAGTTGCCGGTTGGAGTAGCCGCAACGGTTGGCAAAATGGTGGTGAGGAAGCCTAGACCGAGTGTCGGTGAAGACGGGAGGCAAAGGAAGTTGTGTGGTAGGCGAAAGCAGGGTAAACGGTATAGGGAAAGGAACAACTCGAACGAGAGACAACAAAAGTTTGGGCTGGAAACAGAAACAACAGTGTCACGCTCGGATCCTCGAGGCAGACCCGGGAGGAGGAGCCTCTCATATACACATAGCCCACGAGCGCAACTCCCTCCAGGCCACCGAGTCCAGACCATTGTAACCCACACCTCGCCCCTTTCTCTCCGTGATACCCGGCCCGACACTTGCCATTCTACCCCCACAGGCACCTCATCTCGACCCGGTAGGCGGAACCGTTGCATTCGGGAACGAAGGACAGGGGGTCGACAAATCGACGGCGGAACAGACCCGCGACCAAAAGGGGCGAAGAACTTATTTCCAGGGGTTTCGGCACCAGGGCTCGGCTCGTCCCAGCGAGGCCTTTGCCGCTTTGGGGAGGGAGAAGCGGGAAGGCTTTTGGCGTTGGTCCGTCCCATGTTTGCTTTCCCGAGAGGGGATGGTGGAGGGCCCGCGGGTCGGCCGGGGCACTTCCCGGAGCTACATCTACGAGTGGTGAGCAAGGGGGTCCACGTTGTCCAGATACTTCCAGCGGTCTTCTAGTTTGTAGAGATGCAGGATCGAGGATCGACGGGGGAGGGAAACCGGGTTGGCTCCCACACTTCCTCGGGAGATCTTCACGCACCAGTCTTCCTCCACCCAGGGTGTGAACGAGACTTCGATTCCTGTTCCCACCTGGCAGCTCAACAGGCACGCCCTCGTCAGCAAAGCCCCTAAACAACACCCTGTATTTTCCATTTTACTCTTTCCAAGAACTAAGAACCACCACGCTTCGCCTCGCTCCCCCCTCCCCCCCCCCCGCCGTTTGCTTCTGGCGACACGCCTGTTTGGAAGTACCCTCGGCAGGACTTTGGCTCTCCGCGGTTCAAGTACCCGGCAATCTGCATGAGCTAGTCTGGCACAGGACCAGAAAAAGAGTTTGCCGTGTCTCTGTGGCGAAGTTCCCAGCAAGCTGCGTGCTGTCAACCTTGGTCACCGGGGAAAAGAAGAAAAGAGTGCGGCCTGTGGGGTGATGCGGATGAGCTGGACAACATCAATATGCAATAGACAGTGCAGGTGATGGACAAACTTTCTTCGAGGTGCATTCTTTGCTCGGGAAGACCGGCTGGCGAAGAATCGTTTTCATGTATTCTCCGCTCCATGGGGCCTTCCGAGTGGTCTTCCCCGGCCATGTTTGCGTCCTGCACGTCAAGCACCCCCCCTCATCTCCATGTAACCACATTCTCTTCTCGATCCTGCACTAACGACATCGGCATCCCTTCGCTAGTCTCTCAAAGCTACCCGCCTGTAAGGCTGATTGCACAAATCGTCCAGTCCCGTACCTACCACCTACCCACACCCCCTGTCGCGGGACACGTCTTACCGGGGACCTGGACCCCGTACACGTCACACGAGGTACTTGTTCTGGATAGAAGCTTGGCTTGGGGGTTAGCGCGGCGGGGCCATGCATAAAACGGCCGTCGTATCAACGAGGGCTTGGCCCGGATGGAGGCGGGGTTTGTGGAGGGCGACGTGCGGTCGTATGGGTGCGGCTCGTTTGCGGTGTAAGCGGAGAATGTCCTGGTACCGAGGAGAAGACGGCCCGGGTCAGGCGGGCTTGGGACCATGGAAGCCTCGGGGAAAGGAAAGAACCTTCCGGTTACACTCTCGGATACTACACTGGAGATGATGGCGATGGAGATCGCCCGATCCATTCGTGCGGCTCATTTTAATGACACCATGGCCGACGACAACTTCCCCTCAGCCCGCTCTCCGCGGCCGGCTTCCCCTCTACCAGAAAGCGACGACGTGCAGGTTTGCTAGTCACCGAATATATGCGAGGCATGTCCGACTAAAGAAAGGGGAAAAACGCAACTTGCGCGGTGGGACGCTCATTTGCTTGATGTGCAGACGCCTTGCATGCAGTGGGGCGCGTACGAGATCCGGCAAGGACCATGTTGGGAGTCTCCCGTTTGGAAAGGCCCCACGCACGAACCGGACTTTTGTTCGCCAATGGGCATTGCGGAGGGGGGATTTTCAGTCCTTGTGCGACGGTGGCGGAGGGGGAGGAGCTCGGCCAAGGAGAGTGCATCCGTTGTGTTGCTTCGTACCGGTTACCGGTGATCGGTTGACAGGGTCGTCGGCGAATCATCCCCCTGGTCTGATCTCAATTACTGACCGGGTTCCTGGAATTCGGGGTAATCCCGCTCGCCTAGTGATATCTTCGCAGTGATTGGGCGAGAGCTTCCCAACGTGGACAGCAACATACACCTCCCCACGCCCATTCCTCGTGACTCCGGCTCACCATTCCATATCCGAGGCGGAACCAGCCATAGACGGGCGGCGGCGGGAGTCGATCAGGTCGTTTGCAGCGGCCAAGCGAGAGCACCGACTTTGCGCCGTGATTATGGCTTACATGGCGTCTGCACCTTGGTGGTTTGTCTGCATGAAAGAGATTTTGTGAGTTGTTCCAATCGTCAGGGAAAACGGGGAAGACGTCCCACTCGGAAAGAATATGGATAGAGCGCCTCTGTGAGGATCTGAGGGAGACTTGGCCTCGTGGCCTCATGTGTTTACCACAAACTGGGGGAAACTGGGCAGCAGCAACCAATAGCTTCGCCGTTTTGAGAGCAACCCCGGCCAGCCTGCAAAAGTCCATCCGGTGAGGTACGTCCAGATAAGTCCGTGAGTGGATGCTTCCCTCGTCCCGTGATCCCGAGCCTCTAACCGTTCTGGTAGGAGATTGCTCCGTGTCTACTTGGCGTGGTGATGCTGAAATGCTGGATCTTGAGCTTGGTGTCCAAATGCTCTGTGACCGATCCGACCTTCCCAGAACTGCCTTCTGCTTTGCTGCCACCGCGATCAATGCACTGAGCAATACCATACAGAGCATCTGTCGACAATGCGGTGCATCTTTGTCCGAACTCCCTTCCCCACCTCACATGCCCTTCAGTACACCCAGTCAGGAGATCGAATCCCAGTGCCTCTCCACTCCCCGTTACACTACTCCCTAGACGACCATGGAACCATATCCGTCCCGCAAACGCAAACCAGGATCATCCGTCATCGGTTCCCTACACCAGTCCTCGGACGATCAGGCAGCATACCCGTCCCCAAACGCCCGCTAGGTCCCCCCCCCGGCATAAACCCCAAGTTATCTTCATTCCCCTTTTCACATGTGAACTCACACTCCACATACCCCACACCCTACTTCTCTCCTACCCAATCAACCAAACATAAAGCATACCCGACAAACACACCCAGAGAAGACCTGCCGGGGCCCACAGCCTGCTGGGCCTCCTGGCTCCAGGTACCCTCCGCCCACGTCCCGGCCTCCGATGGTCTCACGCCAAGGCCTGCGGTTCTGTGAGCGCCGGTAGCCGTGACGCTTGTTGGGGGCCCTTCCTCAGGGGAGCCGGCTGTTTAATACGAGGAATCCCTTTTGGGAATGTGCCTCTTTCGGACTGGCGAGCCGTTGGACGAGGGTGAAGCCGTGAGGGTGCCATGGCCCAGGCGCCTTCCCGACGCTGGGAATCATGCCAGTTAATACCAAGACACCAGGAGTATTGATGTCCTTGGATAGAGGTACGTCCTTTCTCTGTCTGACGGGGAGACTGCTACATCCCCGCTGCAGGCCACGTCCACCGGGCCCGGACATCTCCGCAGAGAACCAAAACGACAAGCCGCCGCAGGACCCGCGAGACCCGCCGGTACCTACCGCCACTCAGACCACCTCTTGGGAAGAAGAATATCAAACTAGACTAGCGGCCGTAAATTATTCATTTATTGCGCGGCGAGTGCCCCAAGAGACGGGCCGGCGGCGGCCTTGGCTCCCTCGCGCCCAGATGCTCCCATTCCTCTCTTCCCGGTCCGAAAATCCTAGTGAACATTAGTTAAAGAAAACCTAACTTCCGATAATCTAATACGTCGTCAGGAATCTCACTATTGGGTAAATGGGCCTCTCACCCCCTAACCTTCATTCTGTCGAACATTCGCCGTGCGACGGAACGACGGAGCAAGTGGAGAACACGAGCTCCGAGTCGTGAAGCATACACAACGAAGAAACAAAGAAGAACGCATAATAGAGGGAGGGAAATAAGGGAACGTCGATATCCACCAGGCGCGCAGTGAATATCCTCTCAAGAACGGTGCCGCTAAACCCTGGCGCGCCATCATCCCTGGTCCCTGATTCCGGCGGATGAGCCGGCCGACCAGTGGGTCGCCGCCCCGGGGGAAGTGGAGCCGGACCAGAGCACTGAAACGGCAAGTCGCTCGGTCCCGGAACCAGCGCCCCAACATTTTTCGTTGAACAGCTTGTACCAGCTCTTCTCGCGTCGTATTAGAAGAAAAGACAGGATTTTGGAGAAAAGGATACAATACCGTCTTATTGTTTAACTTGCAAACCCCCACTGCGCCCAAAGCATAAAAAGACAACACTATCATCGTCGCACTCGAACCGGTGCGGCCGCTGGTGATAATACCCAAAAGCAATACCAGAACTCTCGACACCCCTACCCTTTCCCAAATACAAAACACCACCAGCCTAGTCATCGCCCCAGTCATCCACAGAAGCGTACGGTAAAACATCATCCCGAACCCTCACAAAATGCTCGTCCACATCAAAGTACCACTGCAGCGTCGCCTCCATCGGGAGTCTCTCGTAGGTAATACCCGGCAGATTCCGCGGCGGTGGCCAGCACGCCACCAAAAGCACGGTCTCGTCGTCGGAATCGCACCTGCCGAGACACATGTTGCAATGAAGGACGTCCATCTTGGGCAGCATGGTGTCGAACCGGACCTGACCCACGCACTCACGGTCGCCGTTGATGTATAACAAAAGCATACCGATCAGGGCTTTCTTGCCGCGCACCTCGCCACGACACGGTGTCACCGCGACGACGGCGTCGAGACTCGCTTCTGAGTACAAGAACTTCTCTGGCGGTATCTCTGCCAGGGGTGGCACCATCCCGATAAGGAGCTCGTTTTACGGCGGCGTCGGAGTATCGAAGCAAATCCGGTGTGCACCTTGCGGTGACGCCACGTAGAATAGGGTTGCCTGATCCCGGTCGATGTTGTCTAGGACCTCCCAGTTCAAGGAGGGCCGGTTGCCCTCGTGCGCCGGGGAGTGAAGGAGCCGTCCATCGAGGCGGCCGTGTGGTTCCGGACCGAGCATCAGAAGCCTCTCTCGGTCCGTGACAAGCTAGTGAAACGGTCAGATTCATTTCCGCGGTGTAAGATAAAATGTGGTGCAAGACGACATACCAGCAGCGTTGAGGAGGGGGAATCCCCCGAGAAGGGTCGTCTGCAGATCTTGATGACATATTCATCGAAGTGCATCGGGTAATATATCCACACCCCCTTCGCGTCAGTATAAGTCTCGTAGGCGGCGTCTGATGGCTCCTCGGAGGCCATGGTGTACACAGACCTGAGGTCGCCAGCCCAGAAGGCGAGGTAACCAGTTGTGCCTAGATAATTAACATCGAGGGGGGCCACCCGCATGTAAGGTCGAGAGGCCTCAGTCTCCCTCAAAATCTCGCAACGGTCAATTTCGGCCTCGATATTGGGCGTTCGGAAGTAAATCTGGGGGAGAACACCCGGGTTTTCGCCAACGGTAGCCGTCCTGTGCTTTACGCACTAGATTATAATTTCAGCTCAAGAGAACTAGACTCGTTCGACCGTGAAAGGACTCGACTGACATCGCCGCGCAACACTACCTTCGGACAGAGAGGGAGGCTGAACGAATACCACTAGACGCCCGGTTCCGGGTCGGCCATATGGCCATCCGCCGTGGGGCTTCCATAGGTTTCCAAGATGATACGTCGAATGCCGAGGTAGTCGATAGCTATGTGCATCATGTCAAGCACCTCTGGCTTGCGTAGCTGGATACTCGGCCCCCTGTTCCTTCGCATCGAGTTGGCCAGATTGCAAACGTACCATCTCCCATCGATCTTGACATATTCCGCCCATATCTCACCCATCCAGTCGAAACCGTCACCCTCAACCTCCGACGCTCAAGCCACGCATTGCTGATAGTACAGACGGAATATTCCTTCAAGAGGTAGGGGGTTATCATATTTCGGATCTCGGCGGGCAGGATTCGAAACTCATTCACGCAGAACGCCTGGTCGAGAAGTCTCCTGATCCGTTCTCTTCTATCCTTCTCCTCCATTGCTGAGGGCATCCACATCCGTCTTGCCACATCCAATGGTAATATTGCGGTTCTTCTGTCAATCAGGCCGACGCAGCCAGTATGCATGACGAAGAAGGGGCCGTTGTGGATACTGCAGCAGTCTTCGCAGCGGATCTGCCGGGGGGCAGGCATTGTTTGGGACCACCAACTCATCCCTCTGTCCGAACTTGAATATGGGCGAGTCCCTAAACTCGCCTGTTATTGTGGATAGTTAGCGAGGTAGGGAGGCGCGACGAGGGGAGGCGGGCTACCAATGACTGTATCTTCATCTTCTAGAGGGAAGTAGCACCAAGCACATCGGTGAGGGCGGCACATGTTGGCACCGAGTGAGCTGTTGCCATTTCCGTGGGCATCAGGTGCTCCGGGTATATCGACAGTGCCGTTGGAAGCGGACGCGTTCGAAGCGGTTGTACCCGAGGCGGTTGTATTCAGAGCGGCTGCGCTTGGAGAGGCCATGTTCGGAGCGGCAGCATCCGAAGCAGATGCGTCCGAAGAGGACGTGTCGGAAGCACGAGAGAACGCGTTGAAAGACGATGTGTCCGAAGAGCCTGCGCTGACAGAAGGAATGTCTGAGCCGGGTGAACTCCAGTGAAGGCTCGCCATTAGTGACACTGCTAGATGATATGGAGAGTTCTTCTGCCCATGCTTCTGATACTCGGCAGGATTAAATGCGTGAAATCCCCATCCGAACAGCTGCCATCAAGGCGTGGGGCAGGCGTTCAAGTAGAGAAGGAGCATCCGGGTCTCTCACGGTAGCGCCTGCCATAGCCCCCTCTAACTTGGCAGGACCGCGCTTTCCTATTCCAGCAGGCTCACGACCCCGGCATGCTGTGCTCTTCAGCCTCAGCTTCACTCCACCAAGTGAGACTACCGCCATTTAATTCCCCTTCGGAACTAAAAAGGGAATTCCCGGCAGCGAATATACAAAAAAGAGCCTCGCAGCAGCCCCGAGCCAAGCTCCTTGGGACCTGCATACATACAAGAGGACGTAGCACAGCTACTCTGGGCTCACCTTGTCTGACTCTACAGTAGAAGGCAATGCATTAGAGTGGATCGTGTTCATGGGCTTAAAAAGATACATCGCCACTGCAAGATGAGTCTCAAGCCTCTATTTCATAAACGGACAAACTAGAACGTGAGAAGAGAAAAGAAATGAAGACTAAGGATATACACAAATGATATCCCCTCAACCACTCTCCCCACTCCTTTCCTCCCTTTCCCAATCAAACCCCCTCTCAACCCTCCAACCCCCCCCCCAAAACAACTCCCCAGAAGCACAGAAAATACCTGTAAAAATGCTCAAATGTACAACTTCCCCCCTCACGCAACATGGAAAGCCGCAACAGCCGCACAGAACGTCCCCCGGTTATCCTCATCCGCCGCCGCCGCGCTCCCGTCCAGCGTAACCATGTTCACGCTAGCCTTGGTGCTCAGCCCAAACAGGTGCACCGCGCTGCTGTCCTCGATCGAGAAGATGTGCTCCTGGCAGTCCTGGCCGTCGACGCACTCCTGCTCGTAGTTATCGAAGAAGGAGTACACGCCGGCGCCGTAGAAGAAGACGTCCTTGGACCCCGTGATCCGCACGCCCCAGGTCCTCGCGCACGTATCCTGCCCGTCCGCGCACGAGGCCGAAAAGTCCGGGTCCGAGAAGGCGCGGTTGACGGCATAGGGCACCGTCGCGTCCGGGTTGCCCTGGAAGTAGGCCGTCTCCGTCTGGATGAGCGACAGGTAGACGTTTGCGGCGTCGGTGATCTGATAGTTGTACAGCACGCTGTGCTCCGACGCCGTGCCCCACAGCCACACGCCCTTGGTCGACTCAATGAGCATCCCCCTCCCGTTGTAGATGTTGATCTGAGAGAAGTCGGGCAGGTCAAGCTCGTGGTCTGACACCCACAGCCACGTATTCTCAAAGTAGCCCGACCCCTCGGGCGTAACGTGCAACAGCATAAAGGCCCCCATGCACTCCGGGTTCGGCTCCGTCGTCACCTCAGGCGTCTTCTTGCACTTGTCAGACTGCAGCTCCGTGCCCGCCGACCCGCCGACGCGGAAGTGCACATCCCAGAGGCCCGCGGCGCCGGGCGTCGAGCCGGCGACGTTCCACTCCATGAGAATGGCGCCGGGCTGGGGCCCCTTGGTCTCGAACATGAGCTCCGTCATCTCGACGGTCCCGACGTCGCCGGGCTCGCCGACGCGGAAGACGGGCTTGGGGTCGTTCTGGTCCTTGAAGGTGGAGTCGCCGCCCGCCATGATGAGGGGCCAGATCTCGCCCGTGATCTTGATGTCCTTGGGGACGTTAATGGTCTTGGTGACGACGTACGCGCCGTGGTCGAAATAGACAACGTCGCCGGGCCGCGCCTCGTCAAAAATCTGCTGGATGGCGTCGCTGTCATCGGTCACGCCGTCGCCGACGGCGCCCCGCTTCTTGACGCTGATGAAGTGAGACGCGGAGACGTCTTCATACTGCGGCTTGCTGCGAGTAACAATCTTGCCGGACCCGTCGAGGAGCGCCGCGGGCTTGTTGATCGGGGTCTGAGTGTCCTGGACGGCGTTTCCACCGTCGGCGCCGTTGTAGATGCGGCCCTGGATCCACGACGCGATGTTCGTGTTCCCGTCGAGAATAGTGGCTCCGGATCCCTTGTTGCTGATGGCGACGGGGACGTTCTCGGTAAGGTCGAGGTTGTCGATAATGAGCGTGCCGTTGGTGGATGACGACTCGGGCGAGTACAGCGTGTTGATGGCGACGGGCGTGTTGCTGATCTTGCTGTCCAGCACGAGGACGGAGCCGACGGTGGCCACGGCGCCGTCCGAGTTCGCCATGTCGATGCCGACGCCGCAGTTGTTGATCTGCAGGTTGTGGAACGACCACGCCCAGTCCCAGCCCAGGTAGAGCGCCGTCTTGCAGTTGTTGAACTGCATGTTGCGCGTCGTGAACTGCTGGCTGCCGATCCAGGCGCCGAAGTTGCCGCCGTTAAAGACGAGGTCCGTCATGAAGCCGCCGGAGCCGTTCTCCATGAAAATTCCCTGCTGCTGGTTCGCCTCGGAGGAGTCCTCGCGCATGTTGAACTCGATGTTCTGGAGAGACGTGGCCTGGGCGACCTGCCAGTGAATGCCCGTCCCCCTGTTGGGCGGCTGCTCGGTGACGTCGATGACGAAGTTGCGTATCTGACGGAAGAAGTTGTTCTGGTTGGTGAACCAGTTGTTCTCCCCGTTGTACGGGTTCGCGTCGATGACGGCCATGCCCTCGAAGGCCGCGTCGGCCTTGAGGATGGGCCTGTTGAGGGCGTCACCGATGAGCTGGGTGTAGTAGTAGGCGATGATGGGCGAAGTGACGCGGTAGGTCCCGGGTGGGAAGTAGACGATGGCGGGCGTCACGGTGCTCGAGTCGCAGCCCAGGCCGCAGCGGTTCCCGAGGGTTACAGCATCGTTGATGGCCTTGGTGTCATCTGCGACGCCGTCGCCCACGGCACCAAATTCCTTGACGTTGCGGAAGACCTGGTAGTTGGGAGTACCGAAGGCCGGCTGGCCCTGGCGCTCGATCTCGGCGAGCCAGTAGGTGCCGCTGGGGGCATCCTCAGCCTGGGGAGAGGGAACAGACAGGCCCGGGGCACAGAGGAAGCCAAAGGCCACGAGGTAGGTGAGAAGGGCTTTGAACCCCATGATGGAAGGTGCCTCAGCCAACGAGGGCTTAACGATGAAGGCTTATGACTGGCGCGATGTTAGTGATGTGTCGATGTATTGAGCAGGAGGAATGTAGGTGTCGTGGTAGAATGAGGGCCCGCAATGTATTTGTCTGAGCAGTTCTGGGTAGAAGATGTGGTGCTTGAGAAGTTGCAAGAGTGGGAAAGAGGATGAAAGGATGAGGCCTGGGTAGTTTTATAGGCGTGGGCACGACGAGCTGTGCCATGAGGAGGGAAAAGCGACAGTCCCGGATGCTCCACTCCAGAGTGAAGCAGAAGAAGATGCCCAACGTGAATGAAGCCGTCCCATTGATGCCCCAGAACTAGCGCAGGACAATGACAGACGGTTCCATTGCGATCAGAGGTCGAGGTCTCGGAGTGAATGAGGTAGGAGTGGAGAAGGGCCGACCGCTTGGGCTCCTTCCCTTTTGGTGGGTTGGATTGTCATGTAGCACCGTGACGACGCCCAGTAACGTCCCAGTCAAGGAAGCCCCAGAGTACCGTCTCAAGTGTGCCTGTTCCTGGCTTCTCCACTTTGGGAGGCAGACACATGACCACTCACAGAGTGAAGGGAACCTTGAAAGGGCCGAAGACGCATAGCAAAACGGCACGAGGAGACCCAAGGAAGAGGGGAAAAGGCATCAAGGCCTCCACCACCCCAGGTCCACTCCTACTTCCTGAATGCACTGGCACCCAAGAACGACAGTGGCATCTCGCCAAGATGAAGAGAAAGGCCCGACTTACTTGACGACGATGTGAAGACCTCGCGGTTCGGCACCGACGAAGGTAGACTTCGACGAACAAAAGAGCGAAAGTTCGAATAGAGGCAAAAGAGCGAAAGCGGCCGGCACCCAGAAACGAAAGGCGGAAGCCAAGCCAGATAACCGACAAGAAATGAGCGGAGGCAGACAGCCGACGAGGAACGGAACGGGCGAGGAAGAAGCCCGGGAGGAAAGATTCGACTGCACGAAGTCACAAGGTTATATTACCTCTCGGCGTGGTGGATTACACCGCGCCGACGTCGTAATGCCAATCCCGGGTACACTGCCGTGCGAGCCACCCCTCGCTTCCTCCCGGCCCATCGGCAGGGATCCGCATGAGGTGTCTCTGCCCGTTTCCTCCAGGGGAGCGAGGCCTGTGATAGGACGGAGCTGGTATAGGGTTCTTATGGGGCCCCCGGCGGTGATCCTGGTAATTACTCCGTGTTATCCCCGGGGTAGATCATTTGGATCGGCGCCAACGCAAAGCTGCCGAACCGCGTTTCCACCACGACGCGGGAGCGACTCAAGAGGGAGCAGTGACAGAACTGCATGTTTCAGCAGTACCTTCAGCCAAGCGCCCAAGACCTCGCAAGCCGAAAGCCCAGAAAGCAAGAAGCCCGTGGGAAACAACAGACATTGCCCCGCGCCGCGCACGACGAAACACCGCGCACGTCGCACCAAGGGACGACAGCGCCGGGCGATTGGAGGAAAACTGCCTGAGGGTTCCTCGGCATGGGGCTTCAGACGAACGAGTGGGTGGTCGAGGGTGGGGCGCCGGCGACAGGGGTAGTGATTACCTGCCGGCATGCTAAGGGTTTTCTCGGCAGAGGCGTCCGAGGTGGTGATTCTTGGCCCCCATGCAGGGCCTGCCCCTGCGCCATTTTCCCCTTCCCGTTTTGTCATCGGAGGACTCGGCCGATGGGGCTCATCACATCCAGGGATCCTCAACGCTTGGATATATCCGAGAGCCGGCGGGGGACTTGGGAACGGGATGAAGCACGGAGATTGTGAAGCCGTACGGAGTGATTAGGGAAAGAAATTCCAGGTACCCTCTGCGCTTTCCTAGAGAAGTCCAGTTAGGCGTGCCCAGTAGCTCGCGGAGACTTTTTAGCGCCCCGGCCGGCGCCGAAGCTAGCCCAACCGAACCCCCCCACCCCCGCGTTTCTGACGCAGACACGGCGTTTCATCCGAAGTGGAGGGATCTCAGTGGATTCCTCCCCGCCGCATATTAAGGGCCCGCCTCCTCGCCTAAAACCATGAGACCATCCCAAGAACAAGAAAACTAATCCATGGGTCGGGTCCTTTTTTTATTTTATTTTTCCGTTGGAGAAACAGCGCTTGGGCCGCACTAGTCGTCCTATGCGTTTCGGAGCGTGGGATGGTGTGTCGCGCTGCGAAGGCCCCCTGCTCTTGGCGAGCCTCGCCGGCCCGAGAGGAATGAGGATTGAGAACTGCTCTCCCGAAGGCTCTGGATATCCAAAGCTGCTTTACCAATCAGAGCAGCAGGGTTGCCAGGCATGGGCTATCCACGGGACCCCACGTATCAGCAGGCAAATCATCGTGGTGGGTGTAGAAACGAAAGCCAGCACGGCCCAAAGAATTTGGTCACAGAGAAAATTATATACATACGCTCAAGTGAACTCCTCGAAATCAAACTCGCTCTATATGATGACAAAAAAGATGTGTATGCCCTGCTCGTCCTCCCTGGAAACCGCCCAGCGGTGGCCATCTCGCCAACCTCGATTATGCATTAATATCCATGTCCATAATGCCCGGCGTGCCCTCACCCTCCGTCATCCCCCCCAACCCCCGGGACAACCAACTGCCCGCCTAGAAGAACCCCCCCTCGCTCCCCTTCCCGACGCTCTCTAGCGCCGAGATCCCCCTCACCCCCGCCCCAAAGTCCAGTATCAGAATCTTCGGGTCCTGCCCCGTGCTCACGACGCGCCTGTAGTCGCTCTTGGCGCTCAGCACCCAGCTGGCATGCCATTTCGGAAAGTCCAGAAGCTGGCACCCGCTCT
Organism: Scopulariopsis brevicaulis; assembly: GCA_017657125.1. Lineage (NCBI taxonomy): Eukaryota > Fungi > Ascomycota > Sordariomycetes > Microascales > Microascaceae > Scopulariopsis > Scopulariopsis brevicaulis. The sequence continues at coordinate 105,356 of JAGFNX010000098.1, read as the reverse complement.
CCATGTCAAACACCTTGATGTCCGTGTCGTAGCTCCCGCTCACCAGCCGCCCGCTCACGCTGTCAATGTGCAGCGTGCGCACGAGCCCCTCGTGCGCCTTCATCTCGCGTAGGCACTCCCCCGTGTTGGCGTCCCAGATGCGGATGACCTTGTCGTTGCCCGCCGACGCAATGTACCGCCCGTCCTCGGAGAACTGCGAACACGCGAGGCCCTTGGTGTGGCCCGCGAACTCGCGGATGTTCTTTCCCGTGTCAATATTCCAGAGCTTGACGCGGAAGTCTCCCGAGCAGGACACTATAGTGTTGCCGCGCATCTGCACCGCGTTCACGGGGCCCGAGTGGCCCTTCAACCTCCTCAGGAGCGTCCCCTCCTCGCGGTCCCAAACGCAGATACTAACGTCCTTGCTGCACGTAACAATGTGCTTCTCGTCGAACACGAGGTCCAGCACCGCCGCCGTGTGGTGCCGCAGCCGCCGCACGGGCCGGTAGCCCGACCGCACCTTGTACACAATGCACGTGGCGTCCGAGGACCCCGTGACCAGGATCTCGTCGTCGTACTGGAGGCAGAGGATCGAGGCCTTGTGGTGCGTCGGGAACGAGACGAGCGCCGGCATCGAGTGCGCCACCCGCTGGTTGTTGGAGAGCGTCGCGTAGTGGACCGGCTGCCTGTGCTCGTCCATCAGCACGAACATGTCGCCGAGGACCTCGGGCGGCCCGATGACGAGCTTGCACTCAAACGTGTGCATGTCCCAGATGCGTATGGTCTTGTCCCTCGAGCCCGTGATGATTTTGAATCTGCGCGTGTTAGCTCCTGGACGTCCTCTGGTTCGGGGAATGGGTAACTCGTACTCATCGAACTGGAGGCAGTAGATACTATCCATGTGCCCATTCAGATAGACGGGCTTTGCCTCCCCCTTCCTCCACCGCCTGTCCAGCTCTTCCCGCGCGAGGTAAATCTCCCTCCAGTCATTTGTCGGCTTCACCGTCGGCACCCCGAAGCCAGCGCCCGGCGTGATGGGGCCACTCGTGGCGTACGTCGCTGTCTTCTCGCGCAGGAACGATTCTCTCCAGATATGCTGGTTCGATACCGTCATTCGCCACGCCTGGCTGACTCGGGCCGCAGTCATGAGCCCCGTGCAGTCGAGGTGTGAGAGGACCTGGATGGCGAGCTCGGTGGGAAGCTGCGTGATGAAGTCGATGCGGCTGATGTCCGTACCCTGGCCTTGCAGCGACGCGCGCTTCGACTCCGACAGATCCACCTCGGAGACTGATCCCCCGACATTTATGCCTATGCCGCTCTCGCGATCGTTCCCGCAGTCGTCCAAGGGTAGATGCGCGAGCCTCTTGTTCTGAACGCCGTGCGAGGCCGGCTGCGGCGGGCTCGGGTCCGCGACCGGCGCGGACAGGTGCTCATTCTGCAAAGCAACCGATGCCTTCGCCGCGGCACCAGTGTTGTGTGGTATTATCGGCGGTTCCCCGCCAATGCCGGGGACCGGGAACGCCGCGAAGCCGGGCTCGGCCTGGCTAGGGTCATCGTAGGATGGAATGTCGGCGGGCTCAGCGCTGTACGGCGTTCTCGGTCGACGGAAGCTTGCCGCCTGTCGAAGCTTATTCCACTTTACGTGGGCGGTGTTTGGTCTGGGTTCGGCGGTCGCGGCTTCGGAGAGGGAGAGATTGAGCGTAGGTCGACGGTGTAGCTTCACTCTGAGCGAGGTTGAGGCGCGTCGTAATACGCCGCGGAGGCTCGATGCGCCCTCAGAACTTCCGGCCTGGCCATTCGACCCGTAGCGCCCTTCTTCGTAGGCCTCTGGTAGAGCCTGCGACAGAGCGGACATCGTAAAGTCGTCGTCCGGGTTTGCGATTACCGATCTGGACCGTCGTCGTAGGAGGTTGGAGAAGCTCATGCTGCGCGCTCGAGAGTCGTTCGCGCCACCGTGGGCGCCGTTCGAGAAGCTGTGAGTGGCTGGTCCACCAGCAGCGGTCGATGATTCGGGAGACATGGTTTCCTGAGCGGGCCCCCAGTCGGAGATGGGGAAGATGCGCGTCGCTGTCGAAGAGTTGTAAGGATGAGGTTGCTGCGAGTCTATGCAAGGAAAAGTCGGAAAGCAGTAGGACGGCGTGTCCAGGTGTACATGTCTAGCTAGCAGAAGCGGTCGGTCATGGTAAGAAGCAGATGGATGAACCAGCGACTGATCAACAAGCGGACACGATGGGGCGCGTCGTTCTGTTTGCTCCGCCCACTACGTCGCGCTGCTCGGCCGCCTTCTAGCGTCCTCCTGACTGGAGTGTCCGTTTCGATCCCGACCCCGACCCCGGTGTCGTGTTGTTGCCGGGTTTCGTCGGCGAACGGCGTGAAGGATGGGCGGAATGTTCTTGTCGACGTCAGTGGATTCGTGGAACGGCGAGGTCGATCAATGTCAGGGTGCCAGCGTCCTTGAAATAGGGACGGTGGGGCCTAGGCGCAGGAGGTCCACCACAGTGGGTCTGGGGAGAGTTAGAATGCAACTCCTCGATCCGTCGTCGATCTTTCGACCGGCGTTAGCGAGGACACGAATGTCCTCTAGTTTTGGCCTTTAATCTTTTCCCAGCTTTGTTTTCCGTGGAAATAGCCCGGAGTTTGCTTCTAATCCCCAAGTGTATTGAGGAATTAGCGAGCCACCGAGCGGTTGATCTTTGTTTAGCCTTTCCTTCGGTACGCCTCGCTGGTATGCAGGGAGAGGCGGAGTTAAGATGGCAGGCGAATCGGAATCGAGGGGATGCAGGTCAAGACTCCCGTGAGTGGCTCCTCGTGTTTAATCTTTTTTGTCCCTGGCTCCAGATTCGTGACGTCGGTCTCGCGCCTCGATCTGGCCTGCTGCGGCCGACACGCGGGGGTGGTCAAGTGGTCAAGGTTCCACCGCACGTGGAGCACTCTTCGAAAATAAACAGAAGATGCAAAGGGTCTGGGCTTGAAGAATTTTACACACCCAATCCAGTAGATGAAGAGGGCCGGGGTGTGCTATTAAAAGGCTGGCACGACAGGTCGCATCTAAATCTAAATATGACGAGCATGAGTGCGCTGATGACAAGACATAGTGACTGTGCGCTGCAGATGTCGGCCACGGGCACGGCACGGAGGTCCTGGGGGACCGGGCGCCGGAGGTGGAGGGATAGCTGAACACCGAATGTGACACAGAATACTCCGAGGAAGAGCTGGTGTTACCTCGTACCGAGTAATAATCTCGCATCGTTTGATTACATATGCCCGCGGTGTTGACGAGACGTCACCCCGTGCAGAAAACAGAACCATCACCTGGGAATTCCACGTGCCTAGAAATTACGATTTATTCGGCCAATATGCCAGCCTGCCTCGCGAGCCGTACCGAGAGTGGAGGGCCGAGGTCAACTGTGATCCATGGTACGGATGACAGCGGCATATGCAGGATTTTGCTTCTTGGTTTCACCAAGACGCCTGAACCCGCACCCCGCATGCCGCCTCCTCAGCTTCGGCCCCGACTAAACGAGTGCACGCCTCAGGTTGAAGGCTTGAGACGTGAGCCCTCCATGAGGCCACTGTGGACAGCAAGCAAGACAACTTCTGCCTAGCTGTTTTGCCCCATTCCCATGCCATGTATTTCGGGTTTGCCTCGCTTGATGTCTCTAACCGGAACATTTCCACCGGAACTCCGCAGGAGAGACACGGGACGGGAGCCCGTGGGTTCCGACTCAGACACCAGTTTCCACATCTTTCCGTACGCCTTCGCGAGTCTTGCGGATGCCCATCGTGTTGAGGAATAAACATGGTATTTGTTGCGGGAATGTGACGGAGTCGGGCCCGCCCGCCGGGTCTCTCATTGCCGTGTCCTGACGCTACACAGAGGAGAGAGCGTCCGATACTGCAATCAAATGCTTCCGATACATAACCACGCCTTTAGGGAGTGTAGAAACACGGCTGTCCCCAGCTTCTCCCATCTCACTGCCTCTTCCTGCCCGCGTACCCAGATAACCCAACGCCCGCCAAAAACGCAACCCTCATCGCCATCCCGAAATACACAAACGGCACATTCCCCCAATCAATAGCATTCCACCCAAGCACACCGTAGTAAACCCCGACCCCCAGCTCCCGAACCGTATAGAGGTGCCCCAGGTCTCCCACAAGCAGACAGAACAGGACCGTCTTCCACACCTTTAGATCCCCCGTCGACCTCAGGACGAGCGCCTCGTTGACCGCGAAGAAAAGGTACAGGTTCGCCAGCTGCGAGAGCGCGATCGTGGTGCCGAGCGGTACGGCCTCCGCGGTGTCCGGCGCTGAGGCCGCGTGCGTGAGGGAGAGGTAGTCCAGCGGCCGGAAGTGCGCGTAGTATGCGCCGACTAGCGCCGCGACGGGCTCGACAATGAGGAAGAAGAGGCGGTAGATCAGGGGCAGCTGGACGCCGCTGAAGACGCGCCGGCCCGGTGCCGTAGATTTAGACGCCATGATGCTTGGACTTCATCAAAAGTGACAGATTCCTCCACGCCTCGGCGAGAGATCTTCCGAAAATTCCACAATTAGTCAGCGCCCCGCACTGGGCCACGATCCTTCATCCACTCAGAACGCCACGGTGGGGAGGTGCTCCAGAAGGTAATTTGTAGTCGGGAAACACCCCGAGCTTGACCCCCACAGCACTGTTATCGCTGTTGAGCCATTACCTTATTATAGCCAACGGCGGCGTCCTGTTGGTGGGAAAATCGGCGTCCGCGTCAATCCCCTCCGAACAAACTTACCCCACGTCATGACTAGCGTCAGGGCCCTCCACACGAGCGAGCATGCAACGCGCATCGAGACCAGGCGATGCGCTCCGTGGTGTATCTGGTCTTGAGGGGCGCGGGTAAACCTGGAATACAGGCCAGTAGGATGCCGCGATTGCTCGCACACAAGCCCCCCTCCTCGTTTCCCCTCATCGCGGTCCGTCGGAAGCCAGATGTAAGGGTGGGGTAGGCCAGGTGGTGGTCTTGTTAAAGAGGTTCTCCCCCTTCTTTCAAGCGAACCCGCCCTTCCATACCATCCCTTTGCCTGATACCGACTCCTTTCTTCCTTGGACTTACCTCTTCACCTTGAGTCGACTCCCCTGAAGAACAGCAGCTTCGTAGCCATGGCGTACCCCGAGAAGTTCACCGGCTTCCAGGTCGACAGTGCCGAGACGTGGCAGGACTTCCACAAGAACGAGTTCCAGCCGAAGCCGTTTGGCGACTACGACGTCGACATCAAGATTGAGTGCTGCGGTGTCTGCGCCAGCGACCTCCATACCATCAACGGCGAATGGGGCCCCCAGAACTACCCCCTTGCCGTAGGCCATGGTAAGTACAGCAGGACCGCACGTAGCCGTTTTGGTGGCAGATAGCTCACGCCTTTTCCGTACAGAGATCGTCGGAACGGCGCTGCGTGTCGGGCCCAAGGTGTCCCTCATCAAGGCCGGCCAGCGCGTCGGCGTCGGCGCGCAGTCGTATTCCTGCCTCAACTGCCGGCAGTGCAAGAACGAGAACGAGACGTACTGCCCCGATCAGCTCGACACCTACGGTGCAAAGTGGCCCGACACCGGCATTATCTCGCAGGGCGGGTACTCCTCGCACGTGAGGACCCACGAACACTGGTGCGTGGACCTCCCGTCATCCTCTGCCCCTCCCCTTTCTGATGCCACAGGCGACTAACCCGACATCAGGGTCTTCCCCATCCCCGACGGCCTCCCTAGCACCGTCGCAGCGCCCATGCTCTGCGCCGGCCTGACCTCGTACAGCCCCCTCGTCCGCAATGGCTGCGGGCCCGGCAAGAAGGTCGGCATCGTCGGCATCGGCGGCCTGGGCCACTTCGGCGTCCTGTTCGCCAAGGCCCTCGGCGCCGAGGTCTGGGCCATCTCGCGCTCGCGCGCCAAGGAGGAGGACGCGAAGAAGATGGGCGCGACGGGGCTCCTGGCCACCAACGAAAAGGGCTGGAACGAGCCGCACCGCATGACGTTCGACATCATCGTCAACACGGCCAACTCGTTCGACGGGTTCGAGCTCGCAAACTACCTCAGCCTCCTCGACGTCCACGGGAAGTGGGTCTCGGTCGGGCTTCCCGGTGGCGACGGCATCACGATTAAGAATCAGGACTTCATGCCCAACGGATGCTTCATCGGAAGCTCGCACCTGGGAAGTCGGCGGGAGACGCTGGAGATGCTGCAGCTTGCGGCCGACAGGGGAATCCACACGTGGGTGGAGGAGGTGCCCATCTCGGCGGAGAACTTGAAGACGTCGCTAAACCGGCTGGCGAAGCACGATATTAAGTACCGGTTCTGCCTGACGAACTATGAGGATGTCTTTGGAAAATGAGCTCGAGGAAGGGTTGGGTCATTGGTCGGGTCAGGGGAAGGGTCGGAAGGGTCGATGCTGACAGAACATCGAGGAGGGAGTAACTTAGCATTACCTCAGCTCGTAACTTTGAGTTCATCCTCTTCCCCGTCCAAATTTCTCTCCGCGAACCCATTTCGGTGACCACAGACAAAGCGTCTGTCCTGGTGTATCGACTCTACCCCGTGAATATATCAACGGTGCGAACACTAATCAAACGCACCAACGCTGTCGACCAAACGCTGTGGCACATATAACATCTTGATGAAATCGGCCCATGGCCGTGGGATCTCGTGCCCCGAAGCGGATAAAACAAATGGATTGTAAGGCCAAAGCACACGGGGGCTGATGACCTGTTTTAACCGATCTACGTTAGACCATCAAGGTCCTCAGGCGCCGGCACCAACACGCTAGAAAGCATCACAGCCCAACCCTAACGACGACCACTCGAGAGGGAATGACCTTTGTCTGTCGAGCTAACGCGGAACTTGAGCGGTAGGCAGTGGGATCCGGTCCTGCTGTTTCCACCAACAGCTCACCTTCCCTAGCCTGCCAGCCTCGGGCCCGGGGTCATCATATCCTCGGTTTCCACTTTCCTGACCATTACGAGAGTATAGACGCAGTGGTAGAGTTGCTTAGCTCCCCCAACGCCGCCCATGCGAAATCCTGTGGCAACCCGTGTTGGACCAGGGCACAAGGTGCTCCAGTCTTGCGCCGAAGATGTCCCTTCAAGATAGACCATCCATCCGTGTAGTACGTTTCCGAGCATCCGCGTCGACTGGTGACACCTACGCGTCTCTGGAGAACCGGTTTCGCAACACCCAGCAGGCGCCCCCGTGTGGTTCATTACACAAGGCCAGAAGCCTAGCCGAGGAGGACACTGCCCGGGAACCGACATCCGTAGCCGCTTTGTCCCCCTTCCCCGGATGTGGCAGGCCAGCAAAGGTTCCCATGCGGGAGGCCGGGCTTGCTTGCACCCCATAAACGAAGAGAATGGGAGAGCGCGTTCAGTTGCGTCACGGAATAGCCAGAGGGGGTTTCCCTGCTGGCAGGTGCGGCGGCCCGATGACAGCAATATGCGGAGCCTTTCCGACGATACTATCACGGGCGAGGATGGATGACCCCTGAGATACCGTCTCATTCCATCGACGAGGACCTCCCCACGGTTCACAAAACGTGAAACGCGTTTAACGAACACGCCGAGCGCGGAGCAACGTTGCAGCGTGTGGCGATTCCCCCTTTCTTCCGCGGAAACGCTCCTTGTTCTACACTTTCCCAAACTCTGTGTCCGTGACCCGTGGGACTCGGTTCCCAGCGTTGACTGGCTTCCGGCGCCTCACCTGGTTCCCACGATGTTAGAGCACACTGACCTCACGCGATCGTGACATGGAGCTCACCTAGAAGTAAAGGCGAACTCCGCTTGTGGGACCAGCTCGAAGCGGCCTCCCATCTTGTGAGACGGAGAGGAGGATACGAGACCTTAAACGGGTGTCACTAGAGCATGAGGACTTGTTGGAGAGACATGGTATATCTTAAATAACAGAGCCATCCTTCGCGTCTCTATCCCCTTGTCGTCTCGGTATGTCCCTCAAGAAGTAAAAACACCCGGAACCGGGAGCTCCCAACAACCTTATTTCAGTACATCAACAGCCACCTGGAGTACACAAGATGGAACGAGTGTTCAACACCGTCGCGTGGTTCATCTTCGTGACTGCCGTCTCGGCTCAGTCTCAGTGTCTGAGCTTGACTTCGAAGTTCCCGGGCTGTGTCGTGAGTGTCCGCTTTATACTCTTGTACCGGTTTACCGTAGTTAACCGAGTTCATAGGCCGGCTGCATTACCAGCGGAGCCATTGAGAAAGGCTGCGCCAACGCCCTTGACCTCTCTTGTACGTCGCCCTCCCCTATTCCGGGCACATCTAACACAGCCAAGGCCAATGCAACCCCGACTCGTCGGCCGCAATCCAGTCCTTCGCCCTCGGATGCGCAACCTCGGCGTGTAAGGGCGACGTGACCTCCATCCTCAGCGGCCTCGAAGCCGGGTCCTCCGTATGTGACTGCGTGATGTCCGCCGCCTCGGAGGGCCTGAACTTCATCCCCGTCACGGACGGCCCAGAGGCCAACCCCACGGGAGAGCCGCAGTCACAACCCGACTATGAAAACGGCCAGGACGCCGCCGAGTGCGAGGAGGTCGTCGTCACCGTTTTAGAAACCGTCACGGAGGTGTCTGTCCCGCACGGCACGCAGATACCCCTCGATGACATGTCGGGGGACCAACCCCTAGGTAGTGAGTCAGGCGCCTGTTTCCAAGCAGCGCTGTCTGGGTTCCCGGCATGTGCCGTCGCATGTTACGAAGACGCCGCGACATACGCCGGCTGTACTTCGCACGACTACCGGTGTCAATGCCAGGACAGTTCCGGGGGCGACTTGAGCTATTTCCTCAATGAATGCGTCAGGTCTGCCTGCGAGGGTAGCGACAGCATGACTCAAGCTGGGTTAATCGTCTCTCAAGGTATCTGTCACCCACCGATCGATATCCGTGAATCCTACTGACGAGAAACAGCCTGTGCCTGTCTATCTATGGCCGAGCCAAAGATCGACAGCGACTACACGACAGGGCAGGAGCCCCGTGTCAGGAATATCGAGATGAGGGACGCCCCCGAAGCGCCGGAGGGCGACGTCGAGCACCAACCCCAAGAAGCTGCGACCACGTGTGCCCCAGACGTGGCCCTGCTGAAGGAAAACTGTACGTCCCTAGCTGAGCAGGTCATGCCCTCCTGTGCCCAGAGCTGCTACCTGTCGATGGCGGGCGACGTCGGGTGCGAGCAGCTCGACTTCGGCTGCCAGTGCAAGGAGGACGTCCAGGCGCAGCTGACGACGATGATGATGCCCTGCGTGCTGTCGGCGTGTAATCTGGCAGAGCTGCCATCCGTCATCGCAGGAGGAAGTTCAGGTACGTGGACCACACCCCACCACCTAGACATACGTTGCTGATCGACGGACAGTCTGCTCTTGTGCCTCGGCTACTGGGAATGCCCAGGAAATATGGGGCGGCCAAGCGGAAGCCGCCGGCCCGGCACAAACTCCGGAACCACGAGCCGCCCCCAGCCCGGAGCCGGAGCAACTGATCCCGGCAACAACCACGTGCTCCGTCGTGTCGGTGCCGGCGCAGGACTGCGCGGCCCACCGGCCGACCTTTGCGGCCTGCGGACGCGACTGCCTCTCGCCCGTCGTCCCGCAGGTCGGCTGCGACATCAACGACTTCCTGTGCCAGTGCGCTCCCGACAAGCAGGCGGCGCTGAGCGCGCTCGTGCAGCCCTGCGTCCAGGACTCGTGCCAGCAGCCGACGGCCGTGCCAATCATGTGGAACCCGTCAGCGAGTGAGTCCAGACCCCCCTCCCTCGAGGTATCGCTGTTTAGTCAGGTTGTTAAATAACGTAGTGTGCGCGTGTGCCTCTGGTCACGGGTCTTATACGACGTGCTGGGGGACTAGTATGACCGGTTGGACGAGCTGGACGTCAGGTACAAGTTGGACGTCGGGTACGAGTTGGACGTCGGGTGGGTCGGCCACGACCTGGACGGAGGCGACGACCTGGACGGCGGACGGCACGACGTACACGGCGTACCACACGACAACCGAGGGTGCCGCAGGTAGGCATGGGGTTGCCATCATTGCTGCGGTCGCCACGGCGGTCTTTATTGCTGCGATTGCTCTCTAAACCCAAGCCTCTATGAAAGCTGTGCCGGTAAACCCTCAGAGACACGATGGTTTTAGTGTTATACGTGGTGTGGTCAGGCAGATTTGAGGTGGTGGGACAAGATATGAGACCAGGAATGTCCAAGATCAGTACTTGAGATGCGCAGGCCTATCTCATAGCAAGGTATTTTTCGAGGAGTCATGCGCCCGGCGTCTGCGCCCGTGATAATCAAACGTGACGTGGCGTGGAGACGTGAGTAATAATCCCGCAGACGAAGTAGATGACTAGTGAATGTGGTCAGTTACCAGCAAGACACCAGACCTACACGTGTATGGTGTGGGACGAGGCGAATAGCTCTGGACGCTTCGTGACCGTTGTTAATAAGAACAGCCTGCTGAAACACCGCTGCTTGATGCTGTCCGTTTTGGCTAAATATAGCTACGTTTGAAGCGTCACGGCAAAACTCAGACAGTTCATGCCCGATATTAGCGACGTCATACAAGTAGTGGCCTTTCCCATCTGGGTTCCATCAAACACCAAGACACGTCGGAGCATTTCGGATCGGGAAGGCGGCGGAAAGTGTTGGACGGCATTGTGGGGATTGATGATGCAGGAACAGGAGCGCTGAGTTGGGCTTGCATTAGCGGTGGACTTTGAAGTTGCCGTGGCTTCTCCTGAACCCGTGCTGGGCTGTCCGCTGGATAGCTGGATAGAGTGACTACCTTGTATCGTGGGTCAGGTCCGGGCGTCAACATGGTTGCCATCGAAGGTATCGGGAGAAATAGGAGGATCTGAGAACGGCAATATTCCAGAATCCAACCCTGATGCTGCCTGAGGAGGTTGGTGGTTGGGGGATGGGGATGCTCGTATTGGCCAATACTGATCTAACGAGACCGGGGGGGGGGGAAGGGGAGAACTTCTGAGAAACCTTTGTGCTGTCTTTTAGAGACTTCATCCCTACCATTTGGATAGTTTCATTCAAGGGCCAGGCACTTAGTTAAGAGGACATTATTAAGAAGGATACCCGAAACAGAGGAGAGGCCTAGGTATTAACCATGACTAATAAAGTATCTGGTAAGTCTCTACCCAGGTGTCCGTTTACCTCTTCACATGTGGGTTGCCCATGGTAATAGCGTGGCCTGCCACGCCCAATCAAAGAAGACCCCGCGCCTCTCCCAGGAACGTTCCTCAGCCACCACAACAGCGCACTGTGGGAGGGGCGATCTGCTAGGACGTGGACCACCGACCACCTCAAACAATCCGCGAAGCCCCCCCCCAATTTCCGCGATGGGCGGGCAACGACTCCCCATCAACACCATCGCCGACATCCCCAACTCGGCCTTCTCGACAGCGAAATCGCCCAAGGTAAGCAACACCAGGTAAGTCGGGTCCAGCGGGACTACTTGGCGACTTCTCGACTCTTCGTTCTTTCCGGCACCGCCTTTCGACCTTCGATTTCGCATACTTCGCATAACTCTTTATTATTCATTTTCGTTCTTTAATCGTTTCGGCCGCCCGTCCACCATCGCGCCTCTCTCGAGCGCAGCCTAGGAGACTATCGGGGCGAATTTACTAGAGCAAACAGCGACACTTCTTGTTTGCACGGAACGACCTTGTCTGCTTTCCGCCACCGCCGTCGCATTAAACCGCCCACCGCCAATTCACGCCAGACGTTCGCCGCGCATCTCGTCGCCCAACACAAACCTCGGCCGACTGCAACATCACATGTGTCACCAATACCCGGATTAGGTTGCGCGACGACTAAAGTCTGCGAATCATGGGCGAGCCGCCTTCTTCGCCGCCCCCCCGGGGCGCGAGCACGGAGGAGACCCTCTCGTGGTACAAGGCGCAATACGAGCAACTCGAGCAGGAGCTCGCCGAGTTCAGGGAGTCCAGTCGCGAGCTCGAAGCGGAGCTAGAGAAGGATATCGACGCGGCCGAGAAGCGGGAGAGGGTGCTCAAGGAGAAGGCGGAGAGCTTGAACTATGAGGTCGACGAGTGGAAGGTATGTGGAATGACAGACGCCGAGAATACCCTTGCCTTCGGGTGTCTGCATGCATCCACTAACACATGCCGCGCAGAGGAAATACCGAGAGTCCAAGGGCGAGGCGAGCGCAGCGCAGAACTCCCTCGAAAAGGAAATCACCAGGTTGCGAGACACGACTCGGACCCTGCAGTTCAAGCTGCGCGATACCGAGGTCGCAAACGATGACTTCGAGCGCCAGGCCCGCAACACTACGTCTTCCCTCGAGGATCTCGAATCCAAGTATAACGTCGCCATCGAGCGAGGCGTGATGCTGGAAGAGGAGATTCGCCAGGGTGAGCAGGAGCGCGAGAACCTGCGCATCGAATCCCAGCGCCTGAGGGAAGAGCTTTCCGACGTCAAGATCGAAGCCGAGGTGCTCCAGGAAAAGGTTCGAAAGTACGAGTCGCGCCACCTTTCCATGATATCGTCCGACATTTCCGTTCCGGAGTCTCCAACATTCGACAAGAATGCCGAAAACTCGCCCGAATCGACGGCCAGCTCCCCTCTCATCACCACACCGCCAGAGACTGTCGACCTACCGCCAAGCAAGCCTCACATCCAGGACCCACCGTCACCTCCCATGTCCGACGCTTCCACGTCAATTTCCAAGCCCAGGAGCTCGCTCCTCAAGACCCCTGCGTCGCCAAGGAAGACTCGCCTCCCATCGGCAGACAACAGCATTACGCCAAAGCCCCGAACCAACGCTTTATCCTCATCAACCACCAGGAGACCTACGGCGCGCTTGTCTGCGTCCAACCCAACGGTTAGGACTCCCGTTAACCGATCGACCGCTCCGCGCCCCACGTCACACAAACCACCTGCCTCGAACTCTCTCACTCACATCCGGACTCTTACGGCGCAAGTCCAGCGCTTGGAGGCCCGCGTGCACACGGCCCGCTCGAGGCTACCGTCGCGCTTGAATACCCCGCCGCGGGTATCTCCCGTAGGGTCAGCCCGCGGCATAAGCAACGTTCCCTCGACGGTTACTATCCGATCGAGGAAGCGGGGGACGGGCTCGACGGCCAGCGCTCCGATGATGAGCGGCGATACGACGCCCACCCACACCCCACAGATGCGGCGGAGCACGCAAGGTTCCAGGCACATCCCTCGGCTCAGCACCTCTGGGATCGGTCGGCTCTCCTTCGGGCCACTCCCCAACAGGACCCCCAACGGCGACTCCGAGGCATCGGTGTCACGGCCCAGCTCCCGAGCTAGCATATCGTCTGGGATCGCCCGACCCGCCAGTAGGTCGGAAATGCAGCCGCCGCCGCGCCCCCAAAGCCGAGCTAGTCTCTCCGGCGTGCGGACGCCGATGAGCCGACCGCGGAGCTCCCTAAGCGGGAGCGTCCACGGGCACTCTGCGAGCATGAGCCGCTTCGACTCTGACGACATTGACGAAGAGGACATCCGGACGCCGAGTCGACGGGGAAGTACGTACTCCAAGCACGAGGGCGAGGCTCCTGCCAGCCGCATCCCGGCGCCTGGCGGGCGGCAGAGCGTCGGTAGCAGGCGGGGTAGCAGCGGGATAGGCTTCCGGGAGCCGACGCCCCTGGAGGATCTAGACGAGACGTACTGAGCAGTGGTGCTAAGCGGGTGCGGGGAGGCCCTGGGGTCTCCGGATTGCACCCGCAGATTGTATTCTGTTCTTTTGGGCTTTTATGAACTGGGGCGTATGGTTTGGGGCGTGGGTGTCATTGGGGTTACGGTCACGACATGGACATATTCAATTTGGGGGCTTCGTTCAGCAATTGGGAGGGGCAACTGGGACATTACATTCTCTTTCTTGTTTTGGTATGGCTCTACGGGTCTTTGCCCGTACACAATCTTTTCTTCTCGTCATCATTTTTCTTTGTTTTTGGAGAGGTGGGAAGGCTTCTTTGTCTCTTTTCGTTCCTTCGACTTTTTTGTAATATTGGAGGGGGGAATCAGGAAAGGAGAAGGGGGGCTGTTTTCGTTTTCGCAGGCATTACATACCCGATACCTCCTTAGATAGCACGCCGTAACTGGGTACTTCTTCTTTGTTAAGAATGAGTGTTTCATCTTCACTTAAAGGTAGTGTTTTCCGGTGTTCTTGGACGTTGATGGGATCACCTCGCTCTAAATCTCGACATGACTGCCAAACCTCTTTTAACCCTAAGCTGTCGCTGAGGATGTGATCGAGTTTGCGACGATGGAGGACACTCGACAGGCATTAATCGTCATATAAGGCGGAACGGTACAAAGCATGAAATGATTTACACTTGTGGGCATCGCGGGTGAATCAACCGCTTAGAGTCCAGGACCGTCACTCATGACGGAGCGATGCCATTTGAAGGCCTGCGGCGATGCTCCTATAGATATGATATGACCCATAATAGTTAGGCGGGGAAACATAATCCCAAGATATAATCAGAATTCCATGGGCTGGAGAACCAAGTCTATTCCTGGTCAAGCGTTCTCCAAGAAAGACGCGTGGGGAAGGCCTAAGGACGGGGACGAGATAAAGGTCGAAGTGGTAGCTGGGCGGGGAAAGATGAGTCCGAGATACAACCCCTGATCTCTGAGGTGAGAGCTTCATACGCTAGGAACCAGTTCGCGTTCCTGGCTGGCCAAGTGTTCTCGAATCAAGAGGTGTGGGGAAGCCTCAGGGAAGGGGACGGGGCAAGTGACTAGGCCCGCTCAGGGACTTGCCAATCTTGTCTAAGACAGGCACGTGGCTTATAGGGCAATGGCCCGTTACAGACGTCGTTTAATAGGGGTTCGCTGGTTTCTATATTTGGAGGTGACATATCTGGGGTCCATCCTGGACGACGTCGGCCTCGGAGGGGTGTAAGTGTGCTAGCCCCGGGCTGAAGGACGAGGAAACGGATGTCCGCCGGGACTTGCATCACCGTGATTGAAGTAATCTACCATTATGGTAACTCATGCGCTTTAGGTAAATTTAAACGGTGCCTGCCTAGAGACGCCTCGTTACTAGTCTAATCCGATCGAGCCAATCCTCCGAAGTCTTATGAGCCTTCGTGCTGCACTTCCGAGATTTCGATATGCGAGCTCTACGTGTACATGGACGCAGCGCGGGACGCCAGACACGACGGCATCTCGGATCTCCCCGCGTAAACTATATTAGTGCCGGGCGAAAGGTGTCTTTTGGATGGGGACAAGACGGCGAGGTAGGATTCTGGGAATGTTGCGCAAACACCCTAATCGGGTTAGGCTCGTGGGAGGGTGCCATCGTTCAGGATAAGGCGGGCGGACAAGCTGTTGGGGATCTGCGGGTGAGGCCGAGGTGCATATCACGCTCCGCCCTCCCCCCGGGAGAGCAGTGTCATCGTCCAGTTCCTCCACGATAAACTGGCCCTTAAGTATGGAACTGTGTCTGAGAAGAAGAAGGGAAGAGGGGTGTTTGTTGCGTCCCCACCGCTCCAACAAGGCGGTGACGGGAGCTCGATGCCCGACTATCCCCAACGGTTTTAGGCCGTCGGGAGCGGCCTCGAAAACCTGGGGTCGGACTTACCCTCGGAGCTGGGTGTCCGAGTCCTTCCTGTGGGGTGTCACAGGCCGTCTACCCTCGAGTTCGGATCGGAGATCGAAATGCCCGAGCAAAACAACAGCTCGGAACCCTGCAGATACTCGCGTGGAGGAGTTGGAACCCTTCTGGAGATACGCCACTATTTCCATTGCTGGCGGGAGGAGTGACGTTGCTGATGGGGGAGGGGGGTGTGGGGTAATCAACGAGATGTTGAGATTGGGGGATTGTGCTGAGACCGTGCATGGGCGAAAGGGCACTGTGCTCCGCACGGCTAGATACTCGGATCGAATCCATCTTGATGCGAATAACCCGAACTGCCAGCCGACTGCGCCTCTTTTTTTTAGTCCCTGACGGTAAATACACCGTGTGAATCCCGCCTGACCAGTGGAAGATGTGAAGAAGAAAGCGCTCAGTCTCAGGTGTCACTGGCTACATTAACCGAGTAGAACTTGCGGCTTCTATTCTGTGCGGGGCAAGGTAACCCAACGGTTTGATGCAGTTGGGAACTGACCTCCGACGATTCCGTGCCTCTTCCATGAACTACACCAAGGAGTTTCGAACCTCCCAGCGGCAATCCTATGAAGCCGTAACTTCTAAGCAACTTTGGATGAAGTGCCAGGCGTGGGCGTGAAGTTAATAGCAGTTACTCCCCCGAGAGTCCCTTGGCTCTTTAACCACCCTCCTTCGAGTGTTATTGATCAGTATCAATGCTATCGATAAGACTCTATCAGCAGGTACCACAGGGCGGGTTCGTCACCAGCCGTCGGTGGCACTTGCATGCCAGGTACCCTTCAGGGTTGCGCCTTCCCCGGCAAGGGGTGTGTGTTAGCCGTAGACGGTAGTCGCCTTCGGGACACTGCGACGGAGGAGGCACTTAAAACCAGTGAGCCCCACCCCCTCCGTCCAAAGCTTCCCCAACAGGCCCAGGACGTCAGCCATTGGCTAGCGCCACGCCCCTTGTGGCAGGCGTCGAGGGGAAATTTGGCACCTTCAACAAAAAAAATAGTTTGGTGTGGTCCCGCAGCTCCGGAGAGGCTGCATGATCCGCTACTCCAAGGCCGGCCAGTAGGATCCCAGCTTATTATTGATCTGAAGACAGCAGCTCCGATTCTTGTTTTATCCCTTTTAATGCGCTTCCCTCAACTTTCCCAACCATCACATCCCCTCGGGCATTTAGTTCATTACTTGCGAACTGCCTTCCTGTGTTTATCCTGTACACTACCTATCTTCGAGTGCGGAAGTTGATCGGGTATACTCATCGTTGATCCCTCCACTTCTTCCACGAGGCCTCATCCGATACGACAGGTCTCTTCTCAAACCTGTCCTCGACCACCACTTACCCCTAGGAGACCCGACCCCTTCTTTGTAAGTACAGCGCTCCGAACTACTCCAAAGCTGCCTCGAATCCGTTCTTGTCTAGCGACGGAACAGCCCAGGCTGGAAGCTTCGGCCAGACACTGACTGTTGTCCTTGATACCAGCTTCTCCTTCACCAAGCCGAAGCGACGTCCTTTACGATTCCGACTCCATATTCCCTAATCTAATACCTCTCCTCAATACGTTGCATCTACGCGAGCCCCCGCAACACATACCCCCTGCGCCTCGCGCATAATCCTTCAACCTATACTTCTCCACGATGACCGAAATAACGACACCGGCGAACGGAGTGGCGCGGAACCCGGCCAACGCCAACGGGAAGGCAAGCTATGCGGATAAGCACAAGCTGGCAGACCACTTCATCGGCGGGAACCGCCTCGAGAATGCCGCGCCGTCCAAGGTGAAGGACTTCGTGGCGGAACACGATGGACACACCGTCATTACGAACGTGAGTAGTGGTCGATTGGCGGGTGTACGTTACGTGCCACAAGAACAAGAATCTAACAATTGGCTTGCTAGGTCCTCATCGCCAACAATGGTATTGCGGCCGTCAAGGAAATCCGATCTGTGCGGAAGTGGGCGTACGAGACTTTTGGCGACGAGAAGGCCATCCACTTCACCGTCATGGCCACGCCAGAGGATCTTGCGGCCAATGCCGACTACATTCGGATGGCGGACCACTACGTGGAAGTACCGGGCGGCACTAATAACAACAACTATGCAAACGTCGAGCTGATTGTCGACGTCGCGGAACGAATGGATGTCCACGCTGTGTGGGCAGGCTGGTAAGCTTCAGTGCGAGGAATTAGGGAGACAGAACAGTGAAGCTAACCTTGGTGATTTAGGGGCCACGCCTCCGAAAACCCGAAGCTCCCCGAGTCTCTCGCGGCGTCGCCAAAGAAGATCATCTTCATCGGACCTCCCGGCTCTGCAATGCGCTCACTCGGCGACAAGATTTCGTCAACAATTGTTGCCCAGCATGCGGCTGTACCATGTATTCCTTGGTCGGGTACTGGCGTGGACGAGGTGGTTGTCGACGACGACGGGATCGTTACCGTCACGGACGAAGTCTACAAACAAGGGTGTGTCAACAGCTGGGAGGAGGGCTTGGAGAGGGCCAAGCAGATCGGCTTCCCAGTCATGATTAAGGCGTCAGAGGGCGGCGGCGGCAAGGGTATTCGGAAAGCTATAGAAGAGGAGGGCTTTGAGCAGCTCTTTAAATCCGCCGCTAGCGAAATTCCTGGGTCCCCGATCTTCATCATGAAGCTGGCCGGTAATGCCAGGCATCTCGAGGTCCAGCTGCTTGCCGACCAGTACGGAAACAACATCTCTCTCTTCGGCCGAGACTGCTCCGTGCAGCGACGACACCAAAAGATCATCGAAGAGGCGCCTGTGACGATTGCGAAGCCGGAGACGTTCCAAGCCATGGAAAAGGCGGCCGTCAGGCTCGGAAAGCTGGTCGGCTATGTCTCCGCTGGCACCGTCGAATACCTCTACTCCCACGCAGACGACAAGTTCTACTTCCTCGAGCTCAACCCCCGTCTCCAGGTTGAACATCCCACGACCGAGATGGTGAGTGGCGTGAGCCTGCCCGCGGCCCAACTCCAGGTTGCCATGGGTATCCCCCTGCACAGGATCCGCGATATTCGTCTGCTCTACGGTGTTGATCCTCGGACGTCGACGGAAATCGACTTCGAATTCAAGAACCCGGAGAGTGAGAAGACGCAGCGCCGGCCACGCCCCAAGGGCCACACGACTGCTTGTCGTATCACGTCGGAGGACCCTGGCGAGGGATTCAAGCCGTCGAGCGGTGTCATGCACGACCTGAACTTCCGTAGTAGCTCGAACGTTTGGGGCTACTTCTCGGTCAGCACTCAGAGTAAGATCCACAGCTTCTCTGACTCGCAGTTCGGACACATCTTCGCCTATGGTGAGAACCGCCAGGCGTCTCGGAAACACATGGTCGTGGCCCTCAAGGAACTCAACATTCGCGGTGACTTTAAGACCACCGTGGAGTACCTCATCAAGCTCCTGGAGACCGAGGCCTTCGAGGACAACACCATCACCACCGGGTGGCTGGACGAGATGATTTCCAAGAAGCTCACCGCGGAGCGGCCCGATCGTATGCTCGCCGTCGTTTGCGGTGCCGTCACCAAGGCGCACATTGCCAGTGAAGAGTGCATGGCGGAGTATCGGGCCGGGCTCGAGAAAGGTCAGGTGCCCTCGAAGGACATCCTCAAGACGGTATTCGCCATCGACTTCATCTACGAAGGCGAGCGCTACAAGTTCACGGTAACGCGAGCGAGCGCCTCCACGTATCACATCTTCATCAACGGGTCCAAGTGCGCTGTTGGTGTCCGTGCCCTCAGCGATGGTGGCCTTCTCGTCCTCCTGGACGGACGCTCGCACAACGTGTACTGGAAGGACGAGGTCGGCGCCACTCGCGTGTCTGTCGATTCGAAGACTTGTTTGCTGGAGCAGGAAAATGATCCGACTCAGCTGCGGACGCCCAGCCCCGGCAAGCTTGTCAAATACACGGTCTCCAACGGCGAGCACGTCAAGGCTGGCCAGTCCTTCGCCGAGGTGGAGGTCATGAAGATGTATTTGCCTCTTGTTGCTCAAGAGCCTGGTGTTGTACAATTGATCAAGCAGCCCGGTACCACGCTTGAGGCCGGCGACATCTTGGCAATCCTAGCCCTGGATGACCCCACAAAGGTGAAGCAGGCTGAGCCGTTCATGAGCAAGCTTCCGGAGTACGGCGACCCCGTTGTCGTTGGAAAGAAGGCGTCGCAGAGGTTCTCTCTCCTCTACGGCACGCTGGAGAACATTCTGCTTGGGTACGATAACGCCGTTATAATGCAGCAGACGCTCACCGACCTGATCACGGTTCTCCGCGATCCGGATTTGCCCTACAGCGAGTGGCACGCCCAGTTCTCGGCGCTCGACTCCCGCATGCCCAACAGACTCTCGAGTCAACTGTCTCAGATCTTGGAGCGAGCCAAATCCCGCCAATCCGAATTCCCTGCCAAGCCCCTCGCCCGGGCGTTCCATAAATTCGCCGACGAGCACGTCGATCCAGCCGACGTTCCTCTGCTGAAGTCTACGCTGGCTCCTCTACTTGAGGTGATGGAGCTTTACGCTGAGGGCCAGAAAGCCCGAGAGCTCAATCTCATCAAGGATTTGCTCCAGTTGTACTGGGACATCGAGAAGCTGTTCATTGGCCAGCGTCAACAGGAGGACAGTGTCGTTCTCAAGCTCCGCGACCAGCACAAGGACGATATTATGAAGGTGGTTCAAATTGTTCTGTCCCACAGTCGCGTCGGCCCCAAGAGCTCGTTGGTCCTTGCAATCCTGGACGAATACCACCCGAACAAGCCCAAGGTCGGCAACGTTGGCAAGTTTTTCCGCGACATCCTGCGTCAACTCACGGAGCTGCAAGCATCTCGCTCGACGGCCAAGGTTGCTCTCAGGGCGCGTGAGATCATGATCCAGTGCTCAATGCCGTCCCTCGAGGAAAGGACGGCGCAGATGGAGCACATCCTTCGGTCCTCGGTGGTCGAGTCGCAGTATGGTGAGACGGGCTGGGAACACAGGGAGCCCAGCATCGACATCATTAAGGAGGTGGTCGACTCCAAGTACACCGTCTTTGACGTCCTGCCACTCTTCTTCGCTCATGAGGACCCCTGGGTCAGCCTGGCATCTCTCGAGGTGTATATACGCCGGGCGTACCGTGCGTACGTGCTGAAGCAGGTCTCGTATCACCACGATGACTCCGACACGCCTCTGTTCCTCTCGTGGGACTTCGCTCTTCGCAAGATTGGGCAGTCCGAATTTGGCCTCCCCATCCAGTCTGCGGCCCCCTCTGAGCCTGCCACCCCCACCGGCGAGTTCAAGAGGGTCCACTCGATCAGCGACATGTCGTACAGGCTCGCGAGCAAGTGGGACGAGGAACCCAACCGGAAGGGTGTCATTGTCCCTTGCACCTATCTCGAGGAGGCCGAGGAGCTTCTCCCGAAGGCCTTGGAGGCCCTGCCGTCCTCGAAGCGGAAATCCAGCCCTGCTCTGATGAGTGAACTCAACGGCAAGAGGAAGCCCGCGAACATCAAGACATCGCCTTCGGAGTCCGAAGAACTGTCGGCCGTGGTGAACGTTGCGGTTCGCAACGCTGAAGGCCAGAAAGATCAAGAGATCCTTGCTCGAATCGTTCCCATTGTGGAACAATCGCGCGATGACCTTCTCGCCCGCCGCGTGCGCAGGGTCACTTTCATCTGTGGTCATGATGATGGCTCTTACCCTGGATACTTCACTTTCCGAGGCCCCGAGTACGCTGAGGACGATAGTATCCGACACATTGAGCCATCTCTTGCCTTCCAGCTCGAGCTTGGTCGCCTGTCCAAGTTCAACATCAAACCTGTCTTCACGCAGAACAGGAACATCCACGTCTACGAGGGTGTTGGCAAGTCCATGGGCTCTGACAAGCGCTACTTCACCCGCGCTGTGATTCGACCTGGTCGCCTTCGGGACGAGATTCCCACTGCCGAGTACCTGATCAACGAGGCGGACCGCGTCATCAACGATATCTTCGATGCTTTGGAGATCATTGGCAACAACAACTCGGATCTCAACCACATCTTCGTCAACTTTTCTCCCGTTTTCCAGCTTCAGCCTGAAGATGTCGAGCACAGCCTGCAAGGATTCTTGGATCGTTTCGGCGCCCGCGGCTGGCGCCTGCGTGTGGCCCAGGTCGAGATTCGCATCGTCTGCACTGATGCCCAAGGAGGCCCGCTGCCCCTTCGTGTCATGATCACCAACACTTCTGGGTACATTGTGGACGTCGATATGTACGCGGAGCACAAGTCGGAGAAGGGCGACTGGGTATTCCACAGCATTGGCGGGACCCAGGAGAAGGGCCCCATGCACCTCAGGAACGTCGCCACGCCGTACACCACCAAGAACCAGCTCCAGCCTAAGCGTTACCAGGCGCACCTCATGGGCACGCAGTATGTGTACGATTTCCCCGAGCTTTTCCGGCAAGCCATTCAGAACAGCTGGACGACGGCGGCCAAGAAGAATCCCAGTCTCGCGGGACAGCAGCCAAAGTCGGGCGACTGTGTCGAGTTCTCTGAATTGGTCCTCGATGACAAGGACAACCTGGACGAGGTCAACCGTGAGCCCGGAACGAACACCTGCGGTATGGTCGGCTGGCTCATCAAGGCACGGACTCCGGAATATCCGGGTGGACGGCGGTTCGTCATTGTCGCCAACGACATCACATACAAGATCGGCTCATTTGGGCCTAAGGAAGACAACTTCTTCCACAAGTGTACGGAGTTGGCTAGGAAGCTCGGAATCCCCCGCATCTACTTGTCGGCCAACTCGGGCGCTCGTCTGGGCATCGCCGAGGAGCTAGTCCCCCACTACAAGGTTGCGTGGAATGACCCCGAGACCCCCACCACCGGCTTCAAGTATCTCTATCTTGACGACGCTGCTAAGAAGCGCTTCGAGAAGTCCGTCATTACGGAAGAGGTTGTCGAGGACGGGGAGAAACGGCACAAGATTGTCACCATTGTCGGCGCCGAGGACGGCCTTGGTGTCGAGTGTTTGAAGGGCTCTGGCCTCATTGCCGGTGGAACCAGCAGGGCTTACAACGACATCTTCACCGTTACCCTTGTGACTTGCCGTTCAGTTGGAATCGGTGCATACCTGGTTCGCCTTGGTCAGCGCGCTGTCCAGATCGAGGGGCAGCCCATCATTCTCACGGGCGCGCCCGCCCTGAACAATCTGCTCGGCCGCGAGGTCTACACGTCCAACCTTCAGCTCGGTGGCACGCAGATCATGTACCGCAACGGTGTCTCTCACATGACGGCGACCGACGACTTTGCTGGTGTCTCCAAGATTGTGGAGTGGCTATCGTTCGTGCCCAAGGAGCGCAACGCGCCCGTGCCGATCAGCCCAAGCTCTGACAACTGGGACCGCGACATTGTTTACACTCCGCCCCAGAAGCAGTCTTACGATGTGCGGTGGATGATTGCGGGCCGTCACGCCGATCCCGATGATGAGACTAGCGAGTTCGAGCCCGGCCTGTTCGACAAGGACTCGTTCGTGGAAGCCCTCGGAGGGTGGGCCAGGACTGTGGTCGTTGGCCGCGCCCGACTTGGCGGTATCCCCATGGGAGTCATTGGTGTCGAGACCCGATCCGTCGAGAACACCACGCCCGCCGACACCGCTAATCCCGACTCGATCGAACAGTTGACGACCGAGGCCGGCGGTGTGTGGTACCCCAACTCGGCCTTCAAGACTGCCCAGGCCATCAACGACTTCAACAAGGGCGAGCAGCTTCCTCTCATGATCCTCGCCAACTGGCGTGGATTCTCTGGTGGCCAGCGCGACATGTACAACGAGGTCCTCAAGTACGGTTCTTACATCGTCGATGCCCTCTCCGATTTCAAGCAGCCCATCTTCGTTTACATCCCACCGTTCGGTGAGCTCCGCGGCGGATCGTGGGTCGTCGTTGATCCCACCATCAACCCGACCTTCATGGAGATGTACGCCGACCAGGAGGCTCGCGGCGGTGTTCTCGAGCCTGAGGGCATCGTTGGCATCAAGTACCGCACTGCTAAGCAGGTGGACACGATGGCTCGCCTGGACCCGACCTACGCCGCACTGAAGAAGCAGCTCACTTCCAACCCCGAGGCGCCCAAGGAGGAGGTCGAGGCCATCAAGGAGAAGATGACGGCGCGTGAGAAGCAGCTCCTGCCCATCTACTCGCAGATCGCGGCCCAGTTCGCGGACCTGCATGACCGCGCGGGCCGCATGAAGGCCAAGGGCGTCATCCGCGACGCGCTCGAGTGGCGCAACGCGCGTCGCCACTTCTACTGGCGCCTGCGCAGGAGGCTCAACGAGGAGTACATTCTCCGCCGCATGGCGTCGTCGCTGCTGATGAACAACTCGGCGGACCACCACGACGCCAAGAACAAGCAGATCCGCGAGCGGCACCTGAACCTCCTGTCGTCGTGGTCGGGCGTCGAGGAGTTCGACACCAACGACAGGGAGGTGGCGGAGTGGTACGAGGCCAACAGGCGGGCCATCTCGGACAAGGTCGACAACCTCAAGTCGGAGACGCTGACGGCGCAGCTGTCTGGGATTGTGAGGGAGAACAAGGGGGCGGCGTTCAAGGGGCTGAGGGAGGTGCTGAGGACGATGCCCGTCGAGGAGAGGGAGAGGGCCCTCCAGTTCCTAAGCCAGTGAGGAGTCTAGTGTGGGTTTAGAGATGGGACGTGGAGGAGTGTTGTATAGACGAGCATGATGCATTGGGTCACGACGAGAGATAAGGATGGGTGGTGGCTGGATACATTGTTTGGTTGTATATTAGGTCTTTGTTTGGGTTTTGTTCAGGAATTAATGACGCTTCATTCATGTGTTTTGAATCTTGCCGTGTCTGAGGAGTATGCTCTTACCATCAAATCTTGTACACCCGATTCTCTCAACACCCACTATTTCTGACGCTGAGGAGAGGAATATGTTTGTCCCATTAAGTCTATTAAACACCCATTTTCCATTTCCCGAGCTTCTCCTGCCTCTGGCCTGGCGGACCACATCGTATATAAGAACCGTACACCCCCTGGACAGATGGTGGAGTAGTATCCCCCTTTGCCGCAAATGCTGAGTAACCCCAAAGTGATTCCCCTCCGCTGTGAAAATCATGAGTCGAATGTCGTAGCTGTTGTACAATCCGCCGTATCCGGCTAACCTCGGTTCCCGCCTATGCCATGATACGGGCCTACCCGTATGGAGGAACCCCAAAATCCGTCTATCGCTATCCATCGTGATAAGCGGCGTATCCGTGACCGATGCCCTCTCTTCAACAAACCCCTTGTTCTCCCTCAACGAAAATCGTACATCATCTCCCGCCTTGCACCCAACACCAGAGACCACCCCTACGCAGCCTTGGTCCGAAGCTGCACCCCATGCCACCCCTTCACCCTCTCCCCCAGCACAGAGTTGACCAGCCTCTGCTGCTTCAGCATCCCCAGCCCGCGGAAGGCCGGCGACGTAACGTCAATGGCGTACATGGACCCGCACCCGCCCGACACGTCGCGCACCGTGAGCTGGGTGGGCGTCAGCTCCGCAATAAGTAGGTCCCAGAGCGCCGACTCGTGCTCGTCGAGGTCGCCCGGCTTCTGGAGCGGGGGTGGCGCGGAGGAGGAGGTGGAGGCCGAGGTGGAGGAGAGGCGCGTCGCGAGGGGGGATGGGCGGAGGATCCGCGTTGGGAGCGGGGAGAGGAGAACCCGGCGGGCGGGTATTCGGAGGAACATTTTGGGAGTGTGGTCGGGACCGGGAGGCGGTCTGTCGGGGTCGCGGGGGTTGCGTTTTGGGGGGGCTGGTGGCGGGTGGTTTTTGCGTGGTGGTGCGCCTGTGAAGTCAATTGGGGTCCTGGATTTACCGGCCGATGTAATTTTCCTGACTTGCTGACGTCAGAATTTGGGGGTTTCGACTGTGTAATTAGAGTGAATTGGTTGGTTGGGAGCAGCTGCTGTTAAGGGACTCGCGTGTGAGCCAGCTTTTGCACTAACAGAGGACCCTTTGGCGAGGAGCCACTAACCCCGAGAATCTCCGTATTACCCCACAAGATTCGGCAAATGCATCTCCAACATGCTCACTTTACTCCGCAAAGCGCAATTCATCTACGGTCATCAAGCGACTATGCCGGTTTATTACCCGCAATACTTGGGCTGGCAAGCAATATCGCCTGTGTGCCTCTTATAAACATTGTCAATCTAAAGCAAAGCGCGTAGAGAAGCACCCGTTCGCAATACCGAGAGGGGGTTGGAGATCCCGCACCTCCTTATACCCATTAGCCGAACTAACACTCAACACTCGTCAATATCGAGTACGCCTCATCTAAGTTCCGAATTGCGACGTCGTCCCAAATCCCCTCTACTTACACTATCCGCGGATGCAGAGCGAGCCGAAAGTTCCTCGACATTGGAAGGGGAAGGTCGGTCCTCGGCAGCTAGTACTCGCGTAGGATCGAGGTTCTTTTGTGTGACTCGGGTCCGCGGCAATCCTACGTCCGGGATCCGACGACGCGGGGACCCGTGATCTTAGGCTCGTGTCAAGGACGGGGCACCTGAAGGGGCGACACGGCGGATACGCGGCGATGGCCGTGTTGCACCTTCCTCGGGTGGTCGGGAGAAGGGTTTTGTGGGGATGAGCACGTGCCTCGACATTTCTCCGTGTCGGCGCTCAGTCTCCACTCCCGTCCGCGTCAAGCGTTCTTCGCAAGTGGCACGGTCGGTGCAGGTCTCTTCAATGCCCCGGCTCCTCGCCGCCTCTCAACTCCAAACGCGGGTCCGAATCTGAGATTGCGCCATTCCGCCTTGTCCCGTTACCGCGATGGCTTCAGTGTGGATCGCGCCCGCACCTTGTCTGTGGTGTCGGCGAGACGCTTCAATTCTCAATTTATAATCTATCAGTAAAGTGGGCGTATCATTCAGAAACGAGACTTACGCGACTGTTCCACAGGGTAAGACCGTGCCATCCTCGGGTCCAGGTTTCCCGGTTCATGCGAGACGGCAAGGCGGCAACCCGTTGAATGCGCCGTGGCCCGAACCTGTCAAGCGGATCCTATCGAATGCACTGGCATGGGATCCCTGGACAGGATGGCTACACAGGTATGATCCGCCGCGCCCTGTGCCTGAATGATGTCGTCTTCCGATCTGCCACCTGCCCGTTTGGGACGACGCCCTCCGATCCGGCTGAACGACCTGCCATCGCTCCAACCCCAGGACCAGCACGCGCCCGAAGCCTCGCATGGCGGGCATGCAGGGGCAGTCTTGGCAACTGGAGAGATAACAGTACCCCTGCTTATACGACCGCGCTGAAGGTTGATCTGCGAACAAAAGGCCGCTTAGCCGGCTCGACGAGGATATGCGTGACGCTGAACCCCAGTTCGGAATCAGCCGCCCGTACCTTACTGGAGCCCGCGCTTCGCTCCACCTTGGTCTACGGGGTTCAACCCAACACATTGTCGAGAACCCCGCTCCAGCGGGAGTCATGATGGTTGTTCTGAGCAGGATAATGTTCGGATCAAGGACTAATTGCACCCGGATATGCGCGTAGCGTCCCAATCCCCCCTGAGCACCCGGCCGGCGCCACCTCCCATCTCGTCCGGCAGTTTGACTTTTGCAGAAGCCGGCGGGGGTCACTCAGCCCATTGGCCCTTGGCTAATTAATCTCAACGTAACCATGGTCCGCGCGGGAGAAGATCTGCGATGGGATCTTTTATCCTCCGCCCACATTACGACGTACATAGTCGGGAGAACCAACCGCTTTTGGCATGCTACGTCCAATGGGTAGAGGTCTTCCACACGGACCATCCATCGCGCGAAGGCACTTTTGATTCTCGAGCCATAGCCGCGGCCGTCTTGACATCCGTCGTTGGCCGCTCGTGAGATTACACCTCACAGTCTGGATCCTTGGCAGCTGCCGAATGTGCCGGATGCTGGTCTCCTGAACTCAACGGCATGCTGTTACGAGGTTACCCCAGAGCTTGGCTCTCGTGAAAGTTCCTTTCGGAGAACCATGGCCCATACAGGGTTGGAAAGCCGTGGATCCGGCCGATGCCACTAAATGAAGGATAGATTCAATGGTGGTTAGCGGCCATACACGCGTGATCCCGCACCCAGGTCCGGGGCCGACCGGCAGAGAGGATATATCTGCTCCGATCCCTCACCTTCCTGTCTCCCCCTTTTACATCCCATATCCGCTTACGTCGCTCGTTTTTACGTCGCTCTTTTTTCTGCAGTTTCGAAGGCGTGGTCGACGGCAGCTGAGACTACGTACTGCTCTCTCGGCGCTCTTCTCGCGGAGCCCGGACCCAAGCCCCCCTCCACATTACCAGCAAGACCCGCTCTTCCTCACGGGGTTATCTTGACAACCGACTATGGCGTGGAGAAGCCTGTTGCTCTTTGCTGCTGCTGCGAGCGCAGCATTGACCCAAAGAAATGTCGTACCGAACCGCTTCATTGTGGAGTTCGAGGACGGCGCTGTAAGTGGCAGTTTCCGCCGGATTATTTCAACATACTCACACCCGATAGGATACGTCGTCCTTCTACGGCAAGATCGACAGGGGTGAAGTCCACGCGCGAAAGAACTTTACGTATCAGCTGTTCAAGGGAGCCTCGATTGACCTGAACGACAAGGATGCGGCAGAGGACACGCTCAATGATATCAAGGGCATGCCTGGCGTCAAAGTGTGGCCCGTCACTGTGATCCCCCGTCCAAACGACGAAGTTATTTGGGCCGGCGCTCCAAAGGAGCCCGAGGTTGCCTCTCTGCGCAAGCGTGAGGATGACGACACCGAGGATGACTTCTCGACCCACGTCCAGACGCAGGTGGATCTGCTCAGGGCTGAGGGGCTCACGGGTAAGGGGGTCAAGATTGCCGTCATTGACACTGGTGTAAGTCTTTCTTGGATGCCAAACTGAACCCGCTAGGACTAACCAGGTCCTAGATTGACTATAACCACCCTGCCCTCGGGGGTTGTTTCGGACCCGATTGCCTGGTCTCCTTCGGGACGGACCTCGTTGGCGATGATTACTTTGAGGGCCAAACCCCGGTCCCCGGCGACGACCCGACGGACTGCGCGGGGCACGGCACCCACGTCGCCGGAACCATTGCCGCGCAGCAGAACAAGTTCAACTTCACCGGTGCCGCTCCCGGGGTGACTCTCGGCGCGTACAAGGTATTCGGGTGCCAGGGCGGAGTCGAGAACGACGTCCTCATCGACGCCTTCAACCAGGCCTTCGAGGACGGCGCAGACATCATCACCGCCTCGATCGGCGGGCCTTCTGGGTGGTCGGAAGACCCCTGGGGCGTCGCGGTCCAGCGCATCGTCGAGAAGGGCGTCCCTTGCACTCTCGCGGCTGGGAACGACGGTGCTTCGGGCATGTTCTTTGCATCCACGGCGTCTTCTGCGAAGGGTGTCATCTCGGTCGCCTCAGTCGATAACAGCGTCGACCCGCAGCTCCTGGTCGAATCAGACTACACAATCGACGACGGGGACGCGGTCCAGTTCGGCTGGACGGCTGGGACGCCGGCTGTCTGGCGGAACGTCACGGCCCCGTTGTACGCCAGGGACTTTGACATCACCAACGAGGCGGACGGCTGCACGTCCTGGCCCAGCGACACGCCCAGTCTCGAGGGCCGCGCCGTGCTCATCCGCCGCGGCACGTGCGAGTTCGCCGAGAAGGCCCGGCTGGCTGCCAAGAAGGGTGCCGAGTACATCCTGTTCTACAACAACGTTCCCGGCTCCACCATCGTCGATCTTTCGGCGGTCCCGGCTATCAAGGCCGTCGCTATGGTGGGCCCCGAGGTCGGCGAGGCGTGGATCAAGGCGCTGGAGGGCGGCTCCGAGGTTGTGGTTTCGATGGTCAACCCCGAGGATGTCGATCCGATTCTGGTTATAAGCGGAAACAATGCCACGGGCGGCTACGCTAGCGAGTTCACCTCGTGGGGGCCGACCTACGAGCTCGAGGCCAGGCCAGTCTTCGGGGCCCCGGGTGGCAAGATCCTGTCCACCTATCCGCTGGACCTCGGCGAGTACGGTGTACTGTCGGGAACTTCCATGGCCACGCCCCTCGTCGCCGGTGTTCTCGCCCTCCTCGCGGAAGCGCGAGGGACTTTCGACCCGTCGCTTTTGGAGAGACTCCTCGCCAGCACGGCCGAGCCCATGAAGTTCAACTCAGGCGAAGGTCCGGCCGAGTTCTTCGCGCCCGTCCCGCAGCAGGGGAACGGCCTCATCCAGGCCCACGACGCGGCCTTCACCAAGACCGTCCTCGACAGGAGCAGCATCTCGTTCAACGACTCCGACCACAGGATTGAGTCGGCGACCTTTGCCATCCTCAACGAGTGCGAGTCGGAGGTCACCTACAAGCTGTACAACATACCCGCGGCGACAGCATTCACGAAGGAGGATGCAGGCGCGATCGTCCCTATGCCTTTCCCCAACGAGCTTACGGAGGAGCACGCCGAGCTGGAGTTCAGCCCCGAGGAGGTCACGGTCCCGGCAGGAGGCAAGGCCAACGTGACAGTCACCGCCTCGCCCCCAGACCTCGACGAGGGAAGGCTCCCCGTGTGGTCGGGCTGGATCTCGGTCAACGCCTCGGACGGCACCGCGCAGCGCCTTGCCTACCAGGGCGTCTCGGGCAGCATGAAGGCGCAGACGGTCCTCGGCGACGGCTACCTCATCGTCGTGCCGCCCGCGCCCACGAACTCGCAGTTTGCGCTCGTGCCCGCGAAGGAGGGCCTCGAGTTCGAGCTGCCGCCTAAGGGCCTAGGCAACGAGACGGGCTTCGGCGTGCCGCTCCCCGGCGCGGCGGTCAATCTGGTGATGGGGACTAGCAGGGTTGAGATCGAGGTGCTGACGGCGGAGGGGAAGAGTCTGGGACAGCTCCGCGAGAGTCCCGTTGAGTGGCTGTCGCGGGTTGTGGAGTATGTCTCGTGGGATGGGGAGCTGGCGGACGGGACGTTTGCGGAGGAAGGGTCGTACAAGTTCCGGCTGAGGGCGCTGAGGATCTTCGGGGACGCGGAGAAGGAGGAGGACTGGGATGTTGAGGAGACGGTTGCGTTTTCGATTGCGTATATGGGTCTGTGACCGCTGTAGAGGGCCGCTGCCCTGGTGTGAGGCACCGTGATAGTAGACGTTGGATATACAGGGGCCTGTTGGGGGATGTAATACTTGTACAGGGAGATAAACTTGGCTGTACGTACATAGTCGACCAAAACCTTTCTTTTCTAAGGCTCATCACAGCTGAAAAAACATGCCCGGGCCATGGCTATTCCACCCCGTGTCTTCCGGTAAGTCTCCGTCGGCGTAGTATTGCCAGGCCCCAGAAGAGAATAAACGAGCCTATCGTGGCTCAAAGGTCAACCCGCGAACTCACATTGACCACCGCTCCACAACTCCGCAGCTCCACATGGCCACGCATGCTCAACAAGAGCGGGTAAAAAGGTCCCACTCTGAATCCTAACCTAACCCAACTCCACGCTCGTCTGGACGGAACATTCCCGCGGGGTTATAGCAGCGGGATTCGCCTCCGGAAACAAATACCCGGCAGCACTGGTGTCCGCGAGCTGGTGGGGGACAGGGGACAAAGGGCCGGGGATGTGAAGAGCGGGAGGCGTCAGGGGACGGGAGGATGGATGGGGAGGAACCCAGTCAGTCTGCCTAGGCCACGTCCACTCACCGGTTGGAGCCTCGCCCAATCCTCTTGCGCCAACAACGAGCCTGGTTGAGAGGGGGAGGCGTATCCGAAGCCTATCCGAAGCCCACCCGACACCGGGGAGTCCTTAAGTCTACCCCCTGCCCCCCTCTGTGCCCTCCCCGGTCTCTGCCTAGATCCGGGCCAAGCGAATGTGAGGCGCATGGAAGGAAAAAGGAAGGAAAGAGAGTTATTGCCGCCTCGTCCGCACCTTGGTCGTCAATCGAGTGCCAACCACACGTACACACCCTCATCCCCATCTCCACACCGCCTGGATGGTCCCGGAACTTTGCGTATCCGGCCAGCTCACATGGACCACACCTCGTCCCTCGTACAGCCCTCCCAACAAGGAGAGATGGAGGGTGTGAAGTGGAAGCTAGCCTGCTCCCTCCCCACTCGCTCTCGTCCGTGGCCTCCGGACCTCTTCTCCCTCGCAACCCCTCTCCGAACTAGTGCAGCTGAGAGGAGCCCGTTGGCCGCCATGCATGGCGCATGTAATCACAAGGAACTAGTCCCAACGTAGTCAGAAGCTCCGTCTTATCAAGCAAAGGCGACATGATAGGGCATGAGAAAGAGGAGAGGGGAGGGCAGGGAAGGGGGAATCGTAACCCGGTACTCGGATTTTACGTGACACTTTAGGATCCCCGCGTACCCTGGTCCCTTTCTGCCTGCCTCTCTGGCCGGGCCTGGATGCCCTTGGAACTATACCGAGCAGGACGGGCCTGACTAATAGTCTACGCCTTACTGGGAGCACAGGAAGAGGAGCAGCACAGCGTATCAGTAGGCTGGGCGACGCGCCCCGCACCGGAATGGATTAAACACACATGAAACTCCTAGATACAGATGGCCAAATTCCCAAGATCCCTACACTCAAAGACACGCAGACCGATGAACAAGGACCGGCCTTCTTATGACCCCATACTCCCGTAACCCCGAATTATCCAGCGCTTGCCCAATGACCAACCCCCGTGTAAAAGTGCAGACGCACACTAACACCTACGGACACCCACACATCCTATAGCCAGACATGATATAAACAGGGGATAGAGACTCAGCGAGGCCCAGACGGCACCCTGTGCCCCTGGTCTCGCAACTTTCGAATGATGGACCGCTCCTCGGGCGCTAGGACGTGCGTTAGTTCCACACTAACAGCTCCCACGGGACCGAGATCCCAGCATAAACCCGGGGGAGGGCGGTTTTCCGGGGCGGACTTACACGGCCTTTCCGACGGAACATCAGAATCGTACACCTCAAACGTCTGCGTCTCCGTCTGATCCACGAGGACAGCTCCCTGTCCCGTAGAGTCCACCTTGTAAATGTCCACACGGACGGAGTACGCCCCGGAGTCCGGGACGACCAGGTCGGGAAACATAAAGACGACGTTCCCCGCCCTGCGCTCCTCGAGAAACATCCCCGACGCCGAGAGCGTGCCGGCGAGGACCTCCGTCAGGAGGTTCCCCTCTGCGTCACGGAGGACCGCGGTGGCGAACATGAAGTAGACGTCGGCCTCGGTGGTGGTGGATGCGGCGCGGCCCTTGGCGATGATGGGGGGGTAGAGCGTCCTGCGGGCCCGGGCCTGTGACGGCGGCTGGACAGCGATGGAGAACATCCTTGGGCGGAAGAGCTGGTTGGACCGGGTGGTCGAGATGGCACTTAGCGGACGTCGGCTTCGAGATTGCTTGGAGGGCCCCTTGGTAGACATTTTCACTTATACCGCGAGGAGGTAGATATAGGGTTGAGGCTCACCAGAGGCGACGGAGACCGGGGTGAGACGACGGAGAAACAGGGGCGGTGATGACGCCGTCGTGGCGGCGAGCGGTCCGGGTTGTGGAGTGGAAAGCGGGAATGATGGCAGCGCCCAGTGGTGTCTAATCTCGGTAAGGATTCACGGTGGGTTCACGAGACGGAGTCTCACAGAGCTAACACTGCCCGGTGATGACGGTGACGAATGACGATGCCAGTAAAGGATATGGCTGATAATAGCGCCGACATGCCAGAGCTGAAAGCAGAAATGACGGGGGGGCGAGGGGGGAGACAATAAATGGATAACACCGGCAGGCCTGCGACTCCGACCCGTAGCCGACGAACCTCCTTCAAGCTGGGTAGACGTCGACCTTCAGGTCACCCCTCAGCCACTTAGCCAGGGGTGGGCTGCTTGATGAGGAGCACTTCCATTCAGCCCCGTTCTCCCACCTTCCGAGTCCGTCGTTCCGCCTGCCACGCCGGCGTCTCGTGTCGCGGCTTCCGGATTCGCATGTGCAGCCAGCTCTGGTAGGTTGGTCGCGGCGCTGCTGCGCTCCCGTCAAGTCGCCCAGTGCTGACGCACCGGACCAATCTGGGAAGCTGGGGGAATGGCGTGCGGGTGCATGTTCAACGTATCCAGATAGGCGTGCGTCGGGAGCGAGACCGAGGTTGAGATTCCAAGGAGGTTGTCCAGGTGGC
The DNA here is from genome assembly GCA_017657125.1 of Scopulariopsis brevicaulis. NCBI lineage: Eukaryota > Fungi > Ascomycota > Sordariomycetes > Microascales > Microascaceae > Scopulariopsis > Scopulariopsis brevicaulis. The sequence goes on along the minus strand of JAGFNX010000098.1, from coordinate 71,700 downwards.
CCGGAAGAAGTGGGCCGTGACCTCTGGGCAGCATCGACCGAAGCCACGAGGAGGGTACACTTGTGCGCCGCAAGGTGGACTTGGCGACAGCCCTGGCGTATAGAAGCCCAGGGATCCGCTGGTGTGGGAATCAAGGTGAGCAATGACCAGGGGCGGGTCCGGAGGTAACGGCGGACTAAACCGAAAAAGAAAAAAAGCAAAGACAGTAGACGTCGTGAGCGACAGGAGCCCGGCCTAAAGTACTCAGCGAGGATTGAGCGGTTTCAACACCCAAGTTGCCTCATTCGGCCCTGAGGAGCCAGGAGGGAATCCGTCCGTTGCGCCACCCGAGTCACGGGTTGGGGCTCCCTTCGTGGGTGCGGGTCCTCGAGATAGGGGTGGGTTCCGAGGGGATTGGGGTGTCTTTTACACAGGGCTTGATAATATAAGGACGGCGGGAATTAGCAAAAAGCACCGGGCCTTTCCGCTCTTGCTCGACGACCCGGGACAGTTCAGACCCGAGGCCTGAACGAGTGGAGGCGTTGCAATTCCCTGCCTCTTCGGCTTCACAGACCCTGCTGAGCAAGTTTAGCATTGCGAAGAGAGGTAGCGGCGGAACTTGAGCAACTCAGGTTCGACAGGATGCCAGCCGACCCGGTCTTCAACCAGCCTGTTTCTCAAGGTTTACCTTTGTTAGCTGACAATGGAGCGGAGAAAGTGACTGGTCATTGTTTAAAGACGATCCCATGGCAGTGGCGATCTGGGAACAAGGAACAAAGGGTCAAGTTGGCAAGGGAGTGGGAGTCGCGTGTGAAGCGTCGGTATGCGCATTCGTATGTTCGTATGCGGAGCGCTGAACTGTGGAGGGGCTCGACGTGCCAAGAGGGCGAATCACCGCGCAAGGTCCCTCTTTTTCACGCGTCGGGCCCGCCTGTTCGCCCTGCGAAGGGTTAGTTAGGAGACGGAGGCGCGATCATGTTGTTACACAAAGAGCCGTCGCCAAGGATTATGATGAGACGAAGTCACGAAACGCTTCGTGACGCGTGTGACGCGAACCTGCGAGATCATGTGGCCGCCGCTGATTAAGGTTCGAACACAGGATATATTAACCGGGTCCCCTTCGCGCAGGTATGTAAATATCAGCCTGAACAAGAAGAGGGCGTGTCGACGCGTTCTGTCAGGGGTGGGGTCTGCCGGGGGTCGTCCACACACGCCTCCGCCGCAGAGTGGCTTCAGGGCTGAAGCCAATCATGCCCAATAGTAAAGGGTCATCTCGCAGCTTGGCGTCTCATCATCTTTCAGCCATCGCGGTAATTGGCCTGGCATTCGAGTCTCTGCATGTTCGTTGCCTTCTCTGGAGGAGACGTAACCAGGTCCGCGGAATCTGGACAAGACCGCGGCGCCGGACGACTGCGTGATCGAGGTTTTCCGGCTGCGTTTGACTGGTCATATTCATTCGCTGGTCCTGCGTATCTGTTCCCAGAAGATGTGCGACATCACTTTTGTCTGCGCCCTCCTCAAGATACCTTCGGACGAGAACCGACGGCCGCGAGAGGGGGGTCGGGAGAGTCCACCAACCACCACCGTCAACGCCACAGTTCCGATCGCCGCCCACCTGCACCTCTCGCAGGGATCACCCGGCCCGAGCTGCAGAGTGGAGCGTCGCAAGTTTGATCGCAGGCGCCCGGCCATCCCCCGGCAGATCCTGTTGTAAATCTGGACGTGGATCCATCGCAAGCCCTCCGGTAACTCCGGCGTACACAACCCAGCGTCTCATTGCGACTCACTCGGGGTGGGTCACCCCCCTCGCTCCAGATTGCGGAGGGACCCATCTGACGCGGGAGGTGCTTCATCTTTCCCAACAGACGCGCCTCCGGCCACGTCCACCTAGGTATCTTCCTAACCGGCCATCGTGCATCTGGATCAGTGGAGGGAAAACCAATAGATCTCATCGCGTCACCCAGAGAGAATCCTGGCCTCCATATGTTCTTCTCTGCCAACCCGCTCATCGCACCTACCCAGACGAACAGCCAACTTGCGTCCTCAAACAGGATACCGCGTTATCAATCTTCCAGGGTCGGGGAACATGAACCTCAGCGCTTCGCGTACGGGACAGCCGCGAAGCCTTGGAAGGTAGTAGATGGGGTACCGATTACGATGACGAGACGCGAAAATTTCCCCCATTATTTCAACTGCCTCTGAAATCTTGGTCCTACTCTTTCACCGCTGCCGATCCTGCATTCACCCGCAGCTGAGCCCACAGCATCAGTGTAGCACGTAACACTGATACACGCCAGTCACTCTCCGTCCCCGTCAGCCTCGGAACAAAACATGCCCGGAAGAAGGAAAATTGCCGAGAGTGCCGGGGAAGCTCTTCCTGTACTCTGTAAGTGTGCCCAAGAATGAACCCGGTGAGACCTGCGAGCCAAGGAGATCGGAGATGTATGTTATTCGGAGGAGGGCGCTTCGGTCCCACGAACCAACCAGGACCCGTCGGGGAAACTTCTTTTTTTCCCCTAGTCCGAAATTTGCTCTGCCTGACTGTGGGCGTGAGCTGAAAGAGCCAACACCCCCCGACTTCCCCCGCTCTCCATTCCGCGAGACATGATATTGCCGGGGCTGACGGAACGACGCCGAGCCTGTCGCCGATGGTGCCCCATTCACGATTCAGCAGCAGCTGGACCAAGGTTCGATTCTGCGGAGTATGAAAACCTTGTGTGGCACATGCCTCTGAGCCTGGGTCAGCTTGTCAGGGACCTCAGAGACATGACCTCCTGTTTCGGTATGAGATGAGCATACCTATCTTCCTCTTCAATATGGCTTGTCATCAACCCCAGCGTCGCAGGACAGGCCGCGGGCGGTATGGAGGAGAACGTCACGTTCGTTCCGAGAAGGGAAGGCTTGTGTTCATCTTCCTCTGTTCGGAGCGGCCCGTGGATAGAGGACATCGCGCTTCCGGAACCCTAAGCTGGCAGAGCCTTACAGGGAGTGTAATGCCGGTGGTTCCTCTGCTCCTCAGTCACTTGCCGTTACGAACTCGCAAGGCTTGCTGAACTGGTTTCCCATTAATTATGCGCATCACGGACGTCTCATGACAAGGGCTCCGTCTAGGAGTTCCATATTCCCTGCATGTGGAGGATGGACTTTTTTCTGGATAGCAATGCCTCTAAAGTTTCCGGCAAGGACGGACAAAGCCGCGGAAGTGATTCGCGAGGGGCTGCAGGCGCGGCGACCCCGACCCTGCCAACGCCGGCCGTAACAGCAACTTCTCCGGAGAGAGACACGAGGAGCATTTGCTCCGCCGTGTAATTCCGAGGTTCTGGTCGTCTCCGGTATGTCCAGATGAGGGCGGAAAGGAGGCGCTCCAACGTCCCACGTTGCGACGAGAGGGAAGGGCGTATGATGAAAGGAGACTGGCGGCCTGCTGGTCGGTGCCGGATGGCCCAGGTAATGGATGGCACAATGCACTGGCCGGGATTGACGTCCGCGACTCGGTTTCTTGCGACCTACCTCGCGTCGGGTACAGATAAGGAGACTCGTAAGCGAGGAAGTGGGCGCATCAACGGAAAAAAGGGAAGGAGCGATGGGCCACGCTTATGGTGCACTTTCCCGCCAACCGAGGGCACCATTCGCGCCTTCCTTGTCGACACTTGGCTGCAGTGCTAGCATGTGAAGGAAAGGAAAGTGCACCCCACGAAGGATGTGCAGTACACGTCCGGTCTCCCGTGGCAGCGTATCGTCTGCGCGGTTTGGTGGTGTACTCTTACCGGGGGAATTGAAACTCACCGTGTCCAACGTTTCTCATCCCAATGTCCCTCTAGTTTGTGTTATCAACTCAACATCAGGCCACCATGACTCGCCACTGCCAGAGGCAGGCACAACCCGTCAAGGACGGATTGATTTGATGGCAGGGCTGAATAACCTCCCCGGGGTGCTTCTTCCAACTGGAGTCCTCGCGTTATGAGAGGGAACCGCGACTTGAGCCGGGTGATTCTCCGCTTGTATCAACCCATCCTTTGAACTCTTAAGTCGTCTCTCACCGCATACGACCCTTGAAGTATTCCCGTAGCTTGATTAACAAAGGTATCGAGTCAACTCAACTATTATCCCACCTTGCACTTCTCCTGGCTTCAGCCACCGCATCCACGGAATGCTAATGCCCGCGCTCCTAGACTTCTGCACTTTCCTACATAAAGTATTCTGCGCTCCGCTCGCCACTCCGAGACCACCTACAAACAACAACCCACCCTCGATTCACAATCCCATCAGTGAAATCCAAGAAATGCCTCCGAATTCGAGACCCGGCGGCTTCGTGCCGCCGCACCTCCTAAAAGAGATATCCAAGAGCGAAGCCTGCTCGCCCGAAAGCCGACAGGCGGCCGCCGACACCCTCAGACACGACGAGTCCCGCGCCACTACTCCCAAAAGCAGTCAGGATAAGAAGGACCGGAGGGATCGCGGGTCTAGTCCCAGCACCGACGGGGGCGGCGAGAGCGGGAAGTCGGATGACGGCGCGGAAGGACGTGCTGGTGATCCTCAAGGCACGGCGGCGACTGCGGGAGGGAAGAACCCATTCAAGAAGACAGACGAGAAGCCGAAACAGGCTGGCGGAAGCTGACACCAAGGTCACGATGAGGAAGACAAGGGTATTGTGGGAGTGGTTAGACTGGAATGGGTCTGGGACAAAGACCGACTTCCTCGCCCCTGGTCGCTTTGATGTCTACTGAGCATTGCAAAGAATGAAAACGACGGATTAAGAACGAGGTTCTCAGAATATTGGACAGGATCCAAGAACATGGAGGTTCGTGCAGAAGGAGGATCAAAAGAAATTATTACCTTGTTTCTTCAACCATTCGCATTGCCTGATTGATTAGTGGGTGCTCGTCGTCTGCATCAAACAGCCCCTTTGAGCAAGAACAGACCTCGGCGACCATGCGTTCATCTATAAGACAGCTTCGGGGGTCATTCTCTCGCTGTGTTCCAAACCTCATAATATTTGTCTGGACGTTTATATCTTTCCTGCACTTCTCGACTCACTCCCTGTCATATACGGGAAACCGGATCTTGACTTACACGCTCCCCATCTGTAGACATAGACACCAGCTCATCGATCTCGCCAGCATCACCATGTCTTTTAAGGTAGAGCTCCCCTACGACATCTTCTTCATGGTAACTCAGCATGTTGACGACTTCGACACCATCTACAGCCTACGGCGCACCAATAGCACCTTTGCTCATTTGACCGAGGCAAAGTTCTGGGAGAACCTCTATCTCACGACACCCAAGTCTGTCACCAGCGCCCTCCTGGCCATTCTGAAAAGACCAAGCCTCCGGCCTCTGGTGCGGCTGATCCGTCTCCCGGACTCTGATGACCGAGGCAACCCGGCCGAGGTCCTCAACCTGGTATCTGCTGTTGATCCGTCAGACGAGCATGCCCGCCAAGTCCTGGACGCCTGCTTCCTCCAATGGCCCCCGAACGCCGCGTTTGCGCGGGCGGACGGCACTTGGAACTGGACCGAAGGCATGACCGCCGCAATCATGACCCTCTGCCCGAACCTCGAGACAGCGGTGGTGGACTCGGACTCACACCGAAGGCTCAACACCCTCAGGCTCATCTTGCAGATGACGAAGCCCTTTACACGCGTGACACCCCCGAGAATTACGCACTGGAAGGTCATACCCGACGCCTTGGCAAACTCCTACGGCTTCAACTCGCTCGGCTTCATCCTGACGGGGAGCAAGAGGGTCGACCTGATACCATACCCGAGCGGCTGGCAGTTCAACATTCCGGCGTTCCCGTGGCTTCGCAATGTGGAGGAGCTCCGGATCGAGGACGACCTTTTCGTGTTCGAAAACGGAAGCGGGAACCTCCCCATTACCTGCGGCGGTGCGCCTACGGGCAGGTTCCCGGGTGACTCGGCGCTGTATCAGGACTATCACGACTTCATTCACAAGGCCACGCCCAAGCTTTATTTCCTGCGCGACTCTGTCCGGCGGCTCCACTGGAAGTTCAGTACTCCCATAGTTTACCCATACCAAGAGGACGACATAGCCCTCATCGATGAAGCTTTGGAAGCCGAGGACAATTTCTTCATGGGCAACTTTGACGAAGATGTGCAAGAGATCACGACGCAGTACGATGACGTATTCACAGGGGGCATTGATGACGGTGTACACCAGACCCCGGCGCAAGAAGACATCCCGGACGACGTTCCGATGGAAGCTCTCAACCACGACGACGTACCGGAGCCTATATTAGAGGTCGCCTGGGACGGCCAGGAGGAGAGCGAGACCCAACCCTCAGTCGAGGAACTCACGGCAAACGCCCCCACCGAAGACGAGCGTTTCGTCGTACTCCCCTCGCTCGCTTTCGCCCAAGAATGGACAAAGCTAACCCACCTCGAGACAACCACCGGCTCCGTCTACGGCCACCCCGGCATCCTCTTCGAGCAGGGCATCATCTCGGACGTGGTGCCCTCGAGCGTCGAGGTCCTCGTCCTCGAGGAGCGCTGGCTCCACGACTGCCAGCCCGACCCGCGCCTCCTGGGCCTCTACCGCTACAATCTATACCGGGATGTCTCCGGCATCGTTGCCCAGGGGTCCACGCTGCCCAACCTTCAGCGGGTCGTCTTCATCCCGGACCCGAAACGCGGCTACTGGCCCGGGTTGCGGAAGAGAGTCGAGTGGGTCCGGGACCCGGATGAGACCCGCGGCAGGGGGCGCGATGTTGCGTTCCGGGAGATGAAGGACGTCGTGGATTCACGCGGGGGGATGCGTGCGGCGTCCAAGGGACTGAAGCTGTGGCTGGAGCAGATCAAAAAGACGATGAGTGTGCTGTTCTGACGAGGTTTAGGGCCTGGGGTTCTTGTGTAGACTCGGACAGGGGCCGGGGACATGCATTCTGCTAGGAGCATGGCGTACTTGCATGGGTTCGGAAATTATAGGTTAGATGTTGGCGTTTTGATAAAGACTGTTCTTCACTTACAAAGCATTTGTTCCGGCTCAATCATAATGTGAGAAAGAAACTTCTAACAGTGTAAGAAGGTGAATGTCATCGTAAGCTAGGAATCAGACGAAGACTATAGGAGAACCAGTGTTGCTGTGAGTATGTGTCCTCTAGACAGGAAATGCCCTAGACAAGAGACCCTTCGTATTTAGTAAATCTCGAGCTAGAAGAGGGGTAGGGCATTCCTCACCCAGCCTATTCCGACGTCTTCAATAAGAAGCCTCCACAAGAAGTTCTATCCCTGGGAAGTTATGCTTCAGGACACGGCTGGAAGGAGTGGTAAAAGTATTCACGTAGGGTATCTGTCTTTAGCAAGCACCTTGACCGATGTCCGATCTGGAACTTCCCCCTTTGGGATCAACGGCACATTTGGAGTTAACTAGTAATGATGTCTTTACATGTCCGTCTAACTGATAGCTATGCTGGGGCGAAGAATTCATCCAGTCAAGCTCAAGTCAGGTTTGCACCCACATAGATGCTCCAAGCCAATCATCGCTTATACCCTATGTCCGAGTTATAGGGATGGGGCAATGAAAGGTCCTGACCCCTAGCAGCATTAACTAGAGCACACTTCAAGGAATAAGATTTGTCTAGAAGGGATCTGGTCAAGTTGGCCCCTCAGGTGTGACGTGAAAGCACACTCTCCCTTTTGGGAGCTGCATCTCCCCTGAAGCTAAAATGCTATTGAGGAGATTGAGATGTGCACGCAGCAACCGAGTGTCTTCCTCGATGTTCCTCCTCAGGAGGTCGCCTCTTTCAGGTGCCGTTGAAAACCACAAGAGAGAAGCGCAGACAAACAATAATAGGCAGCGATAGGAAAGGAGATCATGTAAAATTCATAAAACATCTCAAACCCCCTGACCACCAAACCTCCACACAATCTTAGGTTCTTCAAACCATCTCAACCAAACTAGGGTAAATCTTTCTCACACCCCCATGCTATGCCTCATCTCCTGCCCAACTCTCCTTCCTCCTGAAAAACAAAGAAAGGATGCGATGGGACAATGCAACTCGTGGATCACGTCCTCCACCACTCAACCTCAACCTCGTGCTGTGACGCTGCAAAAGAATGCTGGGATATCAAAGAACTCTTTCATAGAAAAAAAACACCCGCTGTATGTACTCATGGTATGTCTGCAACCCCCTCTCCCCACGGATGCCGGTGGCCAGAAAAGCACACCAAGAAGATGTCAAAATCCGCACCAAATTAAGTCTCAACCCCCAACCTCACACCCACCCCAGCAACTCCAGACACCCCCTCGCATCCGTGCTGGCCATCGACCCAACGCCAAGCGCCCTCGCCTGCGTGCCCCTCCGCAGCCTCTGCAGCCCAACCGGCACCTTCCAGCTCTCTTCTTCCCCCAGCACGAAGAGGTACCTCTTGCCCTCCTGGTCTCTTATCGTCGCGCGGAGCAGGTGTAATCCCTTGGCGCGCCACTCTCCCGTCTGACCCGCCGGCGCCGGAATGTTAGTATTGCGGAACGTCGCCTCGCACAGGCCCATCCGGCAGCAGTCCTTGCAGGCCCGCAGCATCTCCGTCAGGTACGAGTCCGCGTCGTCGCCCGAGAACAGCTTCGGCGCGCCCCGGTCCCTGATCTTGGCCGCCTTCTGCGATGACGACACCGACGACGCGGCCGCCGAGCCCGGGGTGTGGGGGGAGGGAGTCAAGCAGTGCGGGGGGCACCATACCTCGACCTGCTTCAGCGTCCACGCCTTGACGTCCCACTCGCGCTGCGGGACCCCTCGCACGTCGTCGTCGATGAAAAGCCCCTCCGTCGTAGACCTCAGGATCAGCCCGTCCGTGACGGACCCGAAGCCCGATACCAGCTGGCTGACGGGCGTCTTGGAAAACTGGTTGAGGAAGAGGTAGACGGCCTTGATCACAATCTTGTCCGGGTCCTTTGTGGTGTATGGGGCGCGCATCGATGGGGGTGGCGTAGTCCTTGCCGTTGTGTGCGACGGGGTCCATGATGTTTCCGATGACAGTGAGTTCTTCCTCCTTCCTCCTTGCTTGGGCTTGTCGTACGGTCGGTACGAGTATGCGTCGTCGTCGGTGCCTGTGAACGAGGTGGCCGATGGAGCGGGGCCCCGTTGGTCGTCGTTGGGGCTAGTAAAGGTGGTGGACGGAGCAGGTCTAGGCGGCGTCGAAGTAGATGAAGGAGGCGGGGGCGGTGGCTTGGGCTTCCCGTTTGGCCACGGGTTGATCTTCTCCCCCCTGCTGGAGTAGGCATAGGTACCCGGCCTTTTGGCAGCCTTGGCCTCTTCCTCCTCCTTCTTCCGCATCGCTTCGAGTTCCTTCTCCCTCGCTTCTCTTTCTCGGGCCTCGCGCTCCCTGGCCTCCTTGATAAACCTTTCTCGCTCCAGGCGCTCTAACCTCTCCCGCTCTAGCTTTTCCAGCTTCTCCCTCTCCAGCCTGTCGACCCTGTCGCGCTCTTCCTTATCGCGCTGCAGTTTCTCCCTCTCCAGGCGTTCTCGTTCGAGCCTCTCGCGGAGCTCCTTTTCGCGCTTCTCAAACTCCATGCGCTCCCGCCGTTCTGCTTCGAGCCTTTCGCGCCGCTCGCGGGCTTCACGTTCCCGTTGATCGCGCTCCCTGGCTTCCCTTTCCCTCTGCTCCCGGAGCTTCCTGGCAACCTCATCCTTGCGCTTCTGCTCCTCCTCCTTCCGCTTCTGCTCCTCCTCCTTGGCTTTTCGCTCCTCCTCGCGCCGCCTAGTTTCCTCCCGGGCCTTCTCCCACGACCCCTTCGGCGCCTCGGTCTTGGGCGTACCTGACTGTTGCCTCTGCCACGTAGGCTTTGGCTTCTCAGTCTTGGGCTTCTCCTCCTTGGGCTTCTCCGCCTTGGGCTTCTGCGCCTTGGGCTTCTCCGGCTTTGGCTCAGGTGCCGGTTTCGGTGGAGGCGGGGATGGAGGACGCGGGGGAGGGGCGGAGTCCGCAGCGGAACGTGGCGGGGCACCCGAGTATGGCGGAGGGTCAGGGTGAGGCGGAGGGCCATGGCGAGGCGGCGGGTCGGAGTGAGGCGGAGGCGGCGGCGGAGGTCCACTTGCCGAGCCCGGTCTTGGCCCTGCATTCGGCGCAGCGCCAGAAGAGCCGGGGAAATGCCCAGAACCGCCCCCCGAGCCTCCGGGTCCCGAGGCATGTTCGGGCCTTGGGGGCGGCGCCGACTGCTTGTTCTGTTGCGTCCTCCCGAGGGCCCAGGCTCCTATGCCCACGCCCACCATGAGGACCGACATGGCCGCGCTCCCCATCCCCTGGTAGTTGCTCCACCACGTCTGAAAGGCCGGCGCTATGTTCTGTAACAGGACCACGAAGATCAGCCCGCAGGCGAAGCCCGCGGCGAAGCTGTTGACGTTGGGCTGCAGCGACGGGAGGTAGAGGAAGCCGGAGCCGGAAGAGTGCTGGGGTATCACGAAGATGTCGTATTTCCCGGGGGGCAGTCCCGAGGACTTTGGTACCCCGCCGTGAGGCGGTGGCGGAGGGGGCTGGTCCATCGTCTCGGGGCCGCAATCGGTCGTCGTCGGTCACGGATATTAAAGGAGGTCGTAGGTATGAGGTATCGAAATCTATCGGGACGTCGTGACAGCCATGGAGGGTCGTAGAACTGAGGGAATAACGGCATTAGCCTCGGGCCAAGGCGCGGCCGCTGCTCGGACATGGCGATAGAAGCGCTGAATACAGATGGTGGCAGGGCATACTCACAAGACAGAACAAAAAAAACAAAACGCCGAGCTCCCTAACCAATGCAAAGAAAGCGCGCTGAAACCCAACGGCGGGAACCCTTCGAGGGGACTCGCAAGGCTTCCGCCGGGAGACGGGTACTTCCCACTCGGGAGAACTGTCGTGGCACCAGCCGATGCTCGGTTGCTTTTTCTCTGGGATCCTGCTCGCCGGCAATCATCAAGCCTCGCCTTGTCTAGGCACGCGGCTTTCGCAGGTGGGGGGGGGAAGATTATGCTCGCACAATGGCTTGTGGAGAAATGCGTGTCCTGGATTTGTGGATGGCGAGGAAAATGGTAAGGGGAAGGGGAAAAAGTTCGGTCGAAAGCTCATTCTTCCCCCCCGGGGAGGTCCCTGTTGTTTACTCTGAGCAAAGAAATTGGGGGGCGCCCTAGATCCCGTGGACGGCCCCGTCCTGCTAAAACCAGGTGGGACCTGGAGTACGGGACGGCGTCTCCAGCGAATGAATGGGGCTAGACCGTCCACTCGCGGCGCCAAGACCTTCCCATTTTAGTAGGCACGGGCGCTGAATCGCCCGATTAGTGCGGTGGCACGCGGGTTAGTGGCCGGCGTCCGCCTCGGCCAAGGAACAGTGTGACAGCAGCAGTGACAGCAGTCGACTCGTGCAGTGCCTGCCCCCGAGCTTGCTCGACGACCCTAGAATTTTTACTCAGTAAACTGCCCCAACAAGAATTGGCCAACCGGTTTGTCACATCCAAGCTTTTGGTGGTTGATCACAATGGTTAGAAGACGAATGCCCACCGGACCCGTCCTCGTGGGATGTGGGAACCACAGCCACAGGACCCCTGCCAGGGTCTCTCCACTCCCGAGAGCGCTAAAGCCTAGCCCATCCCCATCGCATCACCAACGCCGCAACATCAGCCTGTTTCTTCTCACGTCTTCCACCCGATCCCCCCGGTCCATCGTTGCCACGGCATTAGGCAACGGCGTTCAGCAGCAAAACTGCTGCACGTCCCTCCAATCCCACCGGCAGCGCCGTGCAAAACATCACCAATACCCCGCACCGCACGTCGCGCAACGAACATCCTTCGTCACGAACTTGACCACTCACCATCCTGCCCTCCCCTCTTCAAGGCGTGCCCGACAAGACACATGCGGTCATCGAATCAACCCCGCGATCTGGCGGTGGCTGGTTGGCGGGAAGCGGACTCCTCGTCTTGACACGTCACTCGCCCAGGGTCCAGCCACCAGCCACCCCGTTGTTGACATGCTCCACATCGCCCGTCGGACCGAACCAGCGCCCCGGACTTTTCCACGGCGGGCACCGATGACACCACCAGGGCCCGCCAATACATTGGGTGGCTCTCGGCTAGCGACAGACCCGCGGCCCCGATATCGTGACGTTCTAGCTTCAATATTGGCCAATTCGGTGGGGGGAAGCCCTCTTCCTCGTGACATTGAGGGGATTTCGGGACGGGACGAACCCCAGCACGCTAACTAAAAAAACACCCGCGCTCTACCAATCGCGTTGCCTAGCAACGCCTCCAACAGTCACAAGTGACGTAGCTCGCTGGTATCAGTAGACGACCGTCACACCTTGGAGTCCCGAGCAGAGAGCTGCCACGTTCATTCGATGAGACTCTCGTTCGCATTCTGTGGCCTTGCGCAGCTACACCGATGTCAACAAAACGCTAGCCGAAGGGTAGCCGTAACTAAGGACGAGACATCCTCGGGCGTATCGCCCGGCGGGTAGCTGACTCTCCCGGCCCACCCACCCCGCCGGGCCTCCAGCGTTGGGACCCATCGCCACACTACCATCCTTGGAAAGGATCCCTGCACCTGCAGCGGCAGTGGCGGTCTTCCCACCCACAGCCCGCACCCGGCCTCCCACAGCCGCCCATTTGACACCGGCCGGCGGCGAGTGACAAGCTCGCTTCTGCAGCGTCGACACAGCCGTTGTGGAAGCATAGTTTCATGCGGAGAGCACCACATAGCCGCGGGCGCTTTAGTGCTGCGGGCGCGTCCTTGGGTGAAACTGTGCGAGTGATGCGTACGGTGCTGGATATGTATGCCGAGGCCACTCCTGACGGATATCCGCCTTACAGAACAGGCAAAGCATGGCAACCCCTCATACAATGTGTAGATAGTAGTATTAGTGGTACAGTGTAGTACACCGCTGTATAGTCTATTAAGCCGCGACCAAGAGAACCCTCACGACCCCCAAGCACGAAGCCGACCACGGCCCAAGACCCAAGCAACAACCTCAAGACACCACCAAAACACCCTCGAGACAACACCCGCCCCCCACCCCCTCCAAACCACCACAGCCTGAGCAACCAGCAAACCACCTAGCACCGCCCGCGCAGGCCCCCTTCCTAGTCACAGATTCCTCGCCCTCCCCTTCGCAACCCGGATCTTGGCCCCCACGCGGTCCGTGTCGTCGCCCAGCATATCGAGCATCTCCCCCTGCCTCTCGACCTCGTCGCGGATCGCCACGCCAATCTCTCTCTGCCGCCGCACGACGGCCGTAAGCTGCGTCACGCTGTCGTCCTGGTCGTCCATGACGCGCTTCTGGAACGCCAGTAGCTGCGCGTTGTCCAGCTCGCGCGTCTGGTCCGTCTCGGGCGGCGGCGCCCCGATGACCCTGCCCCCGGGGCGCGCACCGGCCGAGGGGCCCCCGCCCAGGAGCGACGTCCTATCGCCGCCTGTGTCCGGGCCGTCTCTTCCCGCGGCTCCTCGCGCACTTTGGGATGGTGATATGGTGTTGCTCAGCTTCTCCAGTCCGTCCCTTTCCACCCGCGCGGCGCCGAGCAGGTCCCTCCGCCTCCTCACCTCTCCGTCCCCTACCCTCCCGTTTTCCTGTATAGACCTCAGCCCCTCCGTCAGATTCCCCAACATCGTTCCCGCCTTGATAAGTTCCCTCTTAGCCGCGGACCCGGCCTCCGCCGCCGCAGAAGTATTACTCGCGCCGTGGGCGCCGTCCCTCCTCGTAAGCTGGCTCTGCGCCGCGTGCAGGCACCCCTTCATCTCCCTGTGCAGATCCAGCCACGTCGCGGGGTCCGCGGCCCCCACTGCCGCGCTCCTAACCATGCCCTGCGCCGAGGCTGCGGACGCGGTGGTGCTCGAGCTGGGCAGCGAGAGGAAGCCGCGCCACGTCTTGGTGTCGCGCCACCGGCGGTCGGGCGACTCGGCGATGGCGCGCAGGTACGCCTCGAGGCCCCTCCGGCGGTCCTCGGTGAGCTCCGGGGAGGAGACGGTGGACTTGAGCCATGACTTGGGCGGGAGGGGCTTCGGGGGCGGGGCGCCGACCTGGGAGGCTAGGGCGGCGTGGAGTGCGGTGAAGTCGGAGTAGCGCTTCTGGACGACGAAGGAGCGGAGGGGCAGGCGGAGGGTGATGTTGTACAGGGTGAAGGGCTTGGATTCCGAGCTGGATACGATGGTGGAGGGTATGGAGATTTCGGCCGGCGGAGCCATGGTCGGGGGTTGGTGCCTGTGGGGATCTACTCGTATCGTTCTCGCTCGCGTTCAAGTCTCGGGGGGGACGTCGTGGGTATCGGGTCCGCAAGCCGATGGGTTCGTCGCGTCGGCGGGCGAGCAATCTCAGTACAGCTCAGCGATAATTATGACTTGGGTAGGACTCGGATGTTGTATACGGCGTGCGGATGCTCCGAAGGCGTTGGGGGAGATGGCGACAATATTGGGCCTGGACAATCCCCAGGGCGGCGGTGTTCCTGGCTTTGTCCGGCCTCGAAAGCTCATTCGCCGACCGTGTCCGAGACTTGCCCTCCTTTGGCCAGTCAACGCCACCAGAGGGGTGGGCGTCGGGTGACCGATTGCCGACTTGGGGAGTCTGAGCGGCGCGAATATTGCTCGATTATGGATGAGCAGAGATACGGTGACAGAAGAGACGGAGTCGCCAATATTGCATATGTACGTATGTATGGTTGGATTTTACGGGCTTCGGTGAAGCGGTGCTAGTGCCGCGCCCACGGCACAGGGAACTGTTCACGTCATCTCCAGCGGTGCACCTGCCTGCACTCACCCAGAACCCGCCCAGGCGCCCGGTAACCACTTCCACCTCTACGCTTTCCGTACATTTTACGACCGAGGAGAAACGGGCGTACGAAGTGTTCATCGCCCATGCCGCCGTGGTATCTTTTTACCGCAGGCCACAGGCGTTGGCCAGAACCGCGTGCTCGGTCGCTATTAACACAGTGGCAGTACTCGACACGATTGCCGCCCTGGGTCATCACGGATGCCAATGAACAAGCTCCGCCACCCATCACACCTAGCCGCCGATTCAGGGGCGTCCAGGCTTGCAAGGGTCGGCCGAGTTGATCTGACCACCGGAGGCAGCAGCTCTGCCCACCCCTTCAGGAGGCGTAATACCTCGTACGCCCTTTCAGGCAACAGCGTATCATCCCACGATGGACAAAGGCAAACAGCCCAGCAGAATGATACCATGCCCCAAACATCGTCCTTTCTGCCCGCCCATGCGTAAAATCTTGTCGGACTTTTCATTGATTCGTAAGGGTGCTTGCTCCTGCTTGCTTCCAAGGGTCGCCCCGGGCCGCCTTCAGCCCGGTAAAAGACAAAACTCCCACGGCGATGCGTGTTTTCACCCGCGCCTCCACACCCCGTCGCTATGTGCGCAGCGTGCCTCTAACCCACCACATTACCCCAACCACCGCCAGCCGTGTACATACGCTCCCGACACACCAAACTCACCGCACCCGCGCACCCCCTCAGAACGTCTCCTGGTCATCAACCGCCTCGCCATCCTCGGGGATCTCGAACCCCTCCTCGGTAGAGTATAGGATGTTCTGGATCTGCTTGACCAGCCCGTCCTCCTGCTTCTCGAGCTCGGGGTCCTCGTCGACCGCCGCCTGCACCAGCAGCTCAATGTCCCTCAGCTTGTTGAAGTAAAAGTCGCGCTCGCGCTCGAGCCCCACGACCGTCTCCTTGAGCGTCGCGTTCTCCTGCTGGAGCGCCGCCGTGGCCGGCGCCGGCTTGGCGCGGCCCGCCGTGGGCGTCACGCCGCGCCTCGCCGCGCCCGCGCTCGCTACCCGCGGGGCCGCCGCGGCGGGGGGCATGCCGCCGCCTTTCCTCCGCGCGACGGCATCGTAGTCGTGGTCGGGGAAGTTCATGTCCCAGTAGCGCTTCGTCCACTGCAGGAACTCGAGGTTGTCCTGCATCTTGCACTTGACGAGGGACTGGACGGGGATGGGCTTGTCGATCCCTTGCTTCGTGAAGCAGTCTGAGTGTGTCCTGGTTAGTATGGGTTGCTTCGGGGGCGCCGGGTGAATTGGCGAGGAGGGGGAGAGGGAGAGAGAGCCCGCTGGATCTTGGTTCTTGCGGTATCGGGCATCAAAGTGTGGCAAACGTACTTTGGAGGACCTTGAAGTTCTGGACATATTGATATTCGGTGTTCGCGTTGAACTTGACGCGCGACATGGGCAGGTTCATGAAGATGCTGTCGAAGACTTGGCAGAGGGCAGCACTGGACACGGAACCTGTCAGCGGGAACGAGGCATACGGGAGAGGGGTCGCGGAGGGACACCGAGTGCGCCGCAGACTTACCCAGTGCCGCACTGCTCGACCTTGGTGATATTCAGCTGGAGCAGCTGATTTAACCACCCAACAAGCTCCTGTCTGTGATCCCACGTCGTATTAGTATCGTCGTCATCGTGTGCGGGAGTGCCACTCTGGCGGAGGAGGGGTCTCCCGGCATACCTCGATTCACCCATTTTGGCTGTCGGCTGCGATGCAAGCTAGTACGGGAAGAAAAGCGGCTCTTCTGGCGGAGTTCGAGTCTCGTGTATGCGCTGTAGTGTCTTTACGTGCAGGAACGGCGGCGACGACGCTTTTCCGGACTGGTAATCGTATGAGTTGGGGCGTTATGAGCCAGACAGGATTATTTTCCAAAGTCCCTCCTTGTCGTGACAGCCGCTCAAGATCATTGGTCACCCCATCAACGGAGCAGATGGTGGGGTCGATATTTATAAGTGGGGTCCCTTGGGTGCTCCCAAGCTGCCTTTGGAACCGGGAAGAATCCGAGCGGGCATTGGAAAGTCACGTGCTGTCAAGGAGGAAATCTGGGCCTCAAAAACAGACAAAAGGTACGAAGTACCTTGTACCTGACTAGATCACCTGTCACCGCCCGCCCCACTTCGGACGGCAGAATTCGACTTTTTTTCTTTTTTTGCGAGCGCCCTGCCCCTCGGAGAACCCAAGAGCTTGAGGGTGCACGTCGTGTTCGTCCCCCTGCCATAGCCTCCCGACAACCCATTTTCGCGACGCCAACATGACCGCCTCCCAGAAGAAGAGGTCCATGGACGATGACTTCGTCTACACCATCTCGGACTCCGAGGGGGTCCCGGACGAGGAGGAGCTAGACCCGCAGCCGCCCAAGAAGAAGGCCAAGGCGAACAAGAAGAACAAGAAGGGCGTGCAGAAGGAGGAGGATTCGGGGCCCGCCGAGGGCCTGTGGGGGAGGGAGGATGATGACGATGGCGCGATGGCGTCCGACTTTGAGTTCGCGCCCGCGGGCACCAATGACTTTGACCTCGACGACTTTGCCGGCTGGGGCTTCGAGGGCGTCAAGAAGAGCATGGACAGCGAGAGGCCGGGCGTCGACCTGGAGGCCATTATAAAGAGGAGGAGAGAGCAGAAGGAGGGCAAGAGCGAGCCGGAATCTAAGGAGCCCGGGAGCGAAGCCGAGGACGAGGACGAGGTTGTCAACGACATGGATATCGACCTGGACGATGCCGACGACGAAGTCCTCGCCGACGATGCCTTTGGTATGGCCGCGGACGACGAGGAGGAGTCCGAAGGTGAAGAGGGCTCAGAGAAGGAGGAAGAGGACGGCCCTGGGTCCGACGACGAGTCAGTAGCTTCACCCGCGCCCCACCCGGACGATAGCGACGACGACGAAGAGGAAGACGAGGAGGAGAAGGCGAAACAAGCGGCTTTCTTCGCCCCGGAACCCGCCACGAAGGAAGACGCTGGCAAGCACTCGACATTCCAGAACATGTCCCTCAGCAGGCCCGTCGTCCGGGGCCTCGCCGCGGCGGGCTACACGAAACCCACTCCAATCCAGGCCAAGTCGATTCCCATGGCGCTCCTCGGCAAGGACCTTGTCGGAGGCGCCGTCACCGGATCCGGAAAGACGGCCGCCTTTGTCCTCCCCATCATCGAGCGCCTCCTGTTCCGGCCGAAGAAGGTGCCCACGAGCCGCGTCGTCATCCTCCTACCCACTCGTGAGCTGGCGATACAGTGCCACGCGGTGGCGACGAAGCTGGCCTCCTTCACGGACATCAAGTTCACCCTGGCCGTCGGTGGTCTCAGCCTAAAGGCGCAGGAGAACGAGCTGCGGCTGCGGCCGGACGTCATCATCGCAACCCCCGGCCGCTTCATCGACCACGTCCGGAACTCGGTGAGCTTCAGCATCGACACGGTGGAGATTCTGGTTCTTGACGAGGCCGACCGCATGCTTGAGGACGGGTTCGCGGACGAGCTGAACGAGATTTTGACGACGCTCCCTAAGTCGAGGCAGACCATGCTCTTCTCCGCCACCATGACGTCGTCGGTCGACCAGCTGATCCGCGTCGGGATGAACAAGCCGGTCCGGATAATGGTGGACTCCGGGAAGAAGACCGTGGTGACGCTGACGCAGGAGTTTGTGCGACTACGGCCCGGCAGGGAGGAGAAGCGGATGGGGTACCTGACGTGGCTCTGCAAGAACGTGTACCACGAGCGGGTCATCATCTTCTTCCGGCAGAAGAAGCAGGCCCATTTTGCCCGTATCGTCTTCGGACTGCTGGGGCTGTCGGCCTCGGAGCTCCACGGTAGCATGAACCAGACCCAGGTTTGTCTTCCCAACCAACACCTTAGTC
Source organism: Scopulariopsis brevicaulis (assembly GCA_017657125.1). Classification (NCBI taxonomy): domain Eukaryota; kingdom Fungi; phylum Ascomycota; class Sordariomycetes; order Microascales; family Microascaceae; genus Scopulariopsis; species Scopulariopsis brevicaulis. The sequence goes on along the minus strand of JAGFNX010000098.1, from coordinate 53,147 downwards.
GTCGAGTCCTAAATGCTAACACGAACTGCAGAGAATAACCAGCGTCGAAGACTTTAGGGATGGCAAGGTCTCGTTCCTCCTTGCCACTGACCTGGCGTCCCGTGGTCTGGATATCAAGGGCGTCGACACCGTCATCAACTACGAAGCCCCCCAGAGCCTCGAAATCTACGTCCACAGAGTCGGACGAACCGCGCGTGCGGGCCGCAGCGGAAACGCCTGCACCCTCGCCGCGGAGCCGGACCGTAAGGTCGTCCGCGCGGCCGTCAAGGCGGCCAAGTCCCAGAACGCAAAGGTCGCGAGCCGGGTGATCGACCCGACGGAGGCGGACAAGTGGCAGGAGCGCATCGACGAGATGGAGGAGGAGGTGGAGGAGGTTCTGAAGGAGGAGAAGGAGGAGAAGCACTTCGCGCACGTGGAGATGCAGGTGCGCAAGGGCGAGAACCTGATCGAGCACGAGGCGGAGATCAAGGGGCGGCCGCGGCGGACGTGGTTCGAGTCGGAGAAGGAGAAGAAGCGGTCCAAGGAGGCCGGGAGGAGCGAGCTCAACGGGATGAGGGATTCGCTCAAGAAGAAGCACGGCGGGGCGTCGCTGAGCAATAAGGACAAGAAGAAGCTTGACTCGCGGACCGAGAGGAGCGAGGGCCCGACGTGGAAGAAGGGGAGGGCGGAAAGGGAGGGGAGGGGCGCGTTGCTGGAGCTGAAGAAGGACAAGGTGAAGAAGAAGGCGGGGAGGGTCGGGTCCAAGGGGAAGGCGCCGGCGAAGGCGGGGGGCAAGGGCAGGGGCAAGGGGAGGGGAGGCAAGAAATAATCAAGGACGGTAGCGGGAGTTGGTGCGTTTAGAGGGTTTGGGAGAGGTGTATAAAAACGTATTACTTGTTCATGCACTATAGCGACCAAGCATTGTTCCAATCTAATCCCTAGACCAAAGGTGCTATTGTATTTTTGCATACAAGTGAAGCATGAGATTCAGACTCCAAGTAAAAAGGCTTTTGTTACACGCTTTACACCGAGATTACCCTTTCTCACGGATATATCAAACACTCCAGGACACCTGCACCTGCGCCCTCTAAGCCAGGACCAGGTCGATGCCGCTCTTGATCGTCAGGCCCATGAGGCCAAGCCACCCGATGTACTGCCCAATCCCCCTGTACCTCCCGGCGCCCTCCTTCTTGGAGGTATCCATGTACCCCAGCGCGAACAGGACCCTGTTGATGCTCCACCACGCGCCCAGCCCCGCGGCGGCGACGGGGTACCGCAGGCCGGCGACCATGATCATGGCGAGGACGCTGGTGTGGTTCTCCTGGAAGTTGCCGTGGGCGCGCTGGGCGCAGTTGAAGCGGTGGAGGCGGTCGCGGAGCGAGTCCGAGTCGGCGGCCTCGACCTGCTCCTTGGAGGCGTAGTGGTAGGGGTAGGGGACGCCGGCGGCCTTGCGGGCCGAGGTCACGACGACGCCGTGCCAGAAGCCGACGAGGGTGGTGAGGGCGCCGGAGAGGATGACGTAGCTGGGGGTGGTTAGATTTAAGCCGAGGTGGGGGATTGGGCAGGGGAGGAGAGAATGGGGGGGTGTTGTCTGGATCTTGGGATGGAGACTGTACTTACCCATACTCCTTGGAGAGCTCAATTGAGGCGGACATTTTGGCGGTATGTGATGGGACTCGCGGGGAGATGTTGCGTGATGGAGACTGTTCGTGTAGACTGTAGAAGAGGAAGCGGGCGTGGTTTTCAGGAGCTCTCAATACACGAGGGGCACAGCTACAAAGTCCCCTCCAGAACTTTATACCCTCGCGTTATCCTTATCTGTAAGACCACGTTCGCCGAAGTGGAACCCCAGACCCCAGGTTCACGGTCCTCAGCCCCTTATTGGCTGATTATTGGTAATTGTAATCACCTGCGCCCGGGCGGAGTTGCGCGTAGCCGCAAGGAACAAAGAGACCACGCGTTTTTTCTCTCAAGTCCGAGTGCGAAGATTGGTTCCGTAACACGAGGATCGGCGCGACTCCCATGGGAAACGGACTTTGCTCACCCAGGGCCCCATGTCTCCTGTCGCTTCCATCTTCGTGCGTCTGTTTCTCCAAACCCCTGTTGTTCGAAGAAGAACCCGCACAGGCAATGAGCTGCCAGACGTGCCCCTTTACACGTGCTGTTCATCCAAAGGCGTCTATCGAGTGATGCCGAGCGCCAGGGGACGATAGCCCTGCATTCAAGAGCCTACGGATTCCATCAACTTCCGAATCCTTCCCCGCATTCGGGATCCCGCTTCAATTCGGGTAATACTTGCTCACTCAGGCTCCTGTCCCGTACGCAAGCCACCAAGGACACCTTGTAAATGCCACAGGGCTGGGATGACGACGGGAACTTTTGTGTGGCCTCCACTCCTTCCATCTCTTCCCGCGTCCTCTTGTTCGGTGTAATTTCACGGAGCAAACCCGACCGTTCTGGACCCACACCGCCGGCGGAAATCCGCCCTCCCGGGATCCTTCCGGCGCTATATGTCACCCCTGAGTCGGGACCAGACGTGGGACGCGCCGAAAATAAATCACATTTTTGTAACGGGTCTGACATGCAGGAATAGACGAGCCACTGTTCGCTTATTTGTTGCTCGGCGACGTGGCTCCGTCGGACTTAACGTAATGGGCCCCGGGATGAACACCACTAAGACGGCGATAAGCTTCGTATTGAGCACGGCCAGCTCGAGAACTCAAGTCCGATCGCTTCATTCTCCACGCCTAACGCGTAACAGATTCGAGCCAAGTCTCGTAAAAGCCGCTTAACACGTCCCTCTAGACAAATTTCGCCCCGTGCCCCCCTACCCCGTCAACTTCCCCCCAGCAAGCAACCTCTCCGCCCCATCCCTCACAGCCTTCATCCCAATCCTATACAGCTCCGGCCCAACACTAACCCTCGCGACCCCCAGTGCCCCCAGCTCCCCGGCCGACATGTCCCCGTTCTTCCCCCCCATCTTGACCGCCACCATCCCCCCCAGCTCCCTCACAAGCCTCTCCACCTCCCCCGTCCGCAGGCCCCTTGCCCCGCCCCAGTAAAACACCGTCGTGGCCCCGGCATCCAGATACGCCTTCCCGCGCGCGATGGCCTCCTCCATGGCTTTCTCATCGCCGTCCGCCGGCGCCGGCTCAAGCCGGAAAACGTCGCACCGCGCGTTAATCACAAAGTCCTCCGGCGCAGCCCCCAGCGCCTCCCTCAGTCTCCTTACCTGCACATCAACCGGATAAAGCGCCCTCCCAACCCCGCCCCTAAACCCCGCCTCGGGAACCGAGTCCTCGATGTTCGCACCAGCAGCGTGTAACTCCGCCGCCCGCCTCACTGCCTCGACCACACGGTCCCCATACCCGTCCTGCAAATCCACGGAGATCGGCACCCCGGCGCTCACCGCGATGGGCGCCAGCTCCGCAAGGCGCGCGAGGCACTGCTCCAGCGAGAGTTCCTCGTCTTTGATGCCGAGGCTGTCGGCGATGGCCCAGGAGGCGGTGGCGACGGCCTTGACGGGGGAGGAGGCGGGGGTGTTGAGGGAGAGTACGGCGCGGAGGGAGGGTGGGTCCCAGATGTTGGGGAGGATGAGGGGGTTGGAGGGCTGGTGGAGGAGCTTGAGGGAGCGCGGTGTGGACATTGTTGCGGTGTTGCTTTGGATGTGATGAAGCGGATGGAAGGTTGGATGTGTAGCTTGGTAAGGAGGAGTTGTCGAGGACTTGGGAGAGGGAGGGTGGTTGCGGCCGTTTTATCTGCTTTGGTGCGCCCTTCCATTAGCATCACATCACGCGAATGACGCCTTCTCTGCCTGCAAGTAATACTAGTGCGGGGCATTGCCATGTTGCGCATGTGAATCGGGATGCGTCTTGTCTAGCAAGGGGCTCACGAGAATACCTCTCCTGTGGACGATTAGCGGCTACCTGCGGGGGTACGTAGGTGAAAGACAGTCATAATGCTGGTACAAACTGTCAGTCAATACGCTAGGCCCTGTAAGAACCCGGGGCTCCAGTCCGACTCAGAAGCACCGAATAAGTAGGCTTACTGTCTGAATTACCCCGAGTCGACGGCACTTGCAGAGAACACCGACAAGTCTAGCCACACGGCAATGCAACTCTTACACGCGGCACGACCCGGAGATCTAAAGTGATATAATCCAATATTATAAACCTCTATCGCCTGGCAGTCCTGGTATATACTATGCCAACCCCGAAAACCTTGCTCCTCGAGCCCTTACTCCCTACTCCAAGCGCCACTACCCCACCGGATATCTTCCATTCCCCTACCACACACCAAGAGATACAGCAAGCAGAAGTTGTCCTTAATTCCTTCTCTCAAGCTCCGCCTTGACGATTCCCACAGCTTCCCGCATGACGTCCTCCCCCCTCCGCCACGTATAAAGCGCGACCCTCTCCCCCTCCAGCACCTCCTGCGCCCTCTCGAGCCGCCTCCTCCAGAGCTCGAGCTTCTTGTTCACACTCGCGTACGCCGACTCCTGCGACGACTGCGTGTTGGTGCTGGACGACGTCGTCGTCCTCTGCCGCGGGGCGGTCTGGCGCACGGGCGGCGGGAGGGGCTCGAGGTAGGCGCTCGACCGCGCGGGTACAATAGGCGCTCCTCCGGTTTGCGGGTGCGCACGTGGCACGGGCGACGACGTGCCGTTGCGGCGCGGTGGGGGCGGAGGCGGGGGTTGCAGACCGGTGGTCCTGGACGGGCTGGGGGCGGTGCGGGCCACTCCGTTAGATACCGCCGGGCTACTCCGGCCGCTGACTGTCTGCCCGGATGCGTTTACCGTCCGGGAGAGGGGGTGCGCAGACGCCCGCTGAGGCCCTACCCCGGTAGGCTTCGGCGGACGCGGCGGCGGCGGCGGCGCCCATTCGCCCGTTACCCCTAACCCATTAACACTCCCGCTTGCGGATGGCAGATCTTTGAACCCCGTAGGGCTGCTCTTCAGCGCAGCAGGCTTCGCGGGGCGGGGCGGAGGCGCCCGTGCCGCAGGCCCGTTCCTAGTACTCGCCTGCACCGGAATCCCCGCCTGCGCCTGACTTCCGTTCTGGAAAGTCGCCACGTCATCGGAAAGATCTATCAGATCCCCAGTCGGCACCTCCTCCGGCTTATTTGGTGTCGTGACACTCCGCGGCGGCAGCGCCGGCCTGCTTCCAGGCCTATCGCACGCATTCGAACCAGCCCCGCCCCTCTCGCTGCTCGGCCCCCGGCCATTATCAGTTTGTGGTAGCGCAGTCTCAAACGACGCGTCGAAGAAGCCGGGCTGCTCAGGCGTCGTCACGTCGCGGATGAAAATGGCCAGCACCCGACCGGGGTTGGCCACCGCCAGCTCCGTGTACACCTCGAGGTCCGCCTCGCCGCTGTCGCCGACGAGGATGAACTTGCGCTCGGGGAAGTCACTCAGTATCCTCTCGAGAACCGGCTTCTTGCGCTCCGCCACGGGCTCGAAGATCCCCTGCAGCATACCGTTGTACGCCTTCAGGTGCATCGACCCCGGGGGGAGCCCCGACAGTTTGAAGTAGTTGGTCAGGGCTGGGTATAACTGCCACGGGCTGTTTGAGCAATAGTGCATACCCACGCCCATGGAGTACATCCTATTATACCAGTCTTTCACGCCATCAACCGTTAGACCGGCGAGCTCGCGGACAAAAGTGTTCCGGAAAATCTCTCGCGTGCCGCCAGAGATGTTCGAGCGCTTGATCGTGTCGTCAATATCGCTTATGAGACTAACGCCAGCTGACTCTGTAATCTTCACCTCCTGGACAGCTGAAAGAGACTCGTGGGCCAGCACTCTGACGTGGGTCGGCTTGAACTCTAGGGCTGCGCGTAGACTAAAATGGCCCAATGTGTTCGTCACGACCGTCCGCGACTGCGACCTGGAGTCGTTGTAGAAGAAGACGGTGATGGGTTGGTGAGGAAACGGTGTGGTTAAGAAGGGCGCTATCCGGGCGTTGAGGTTCGCGTTTGCCGTTGCGAGCTCTGCCTCGGTGAGTTCCGTCGACGCCGTAGTGGGTTGGGTAGTAGACAATGGCGGACTGGGAGGGTTGGAGCTGGATCGGCTACCATTCCCGGGCAGCCTCGATGCGGCTGTAGACGGCCGGGACGCCGACCGTCCTGGTGCTTCGCTGTATTCTCCTAAATTGGCTGCCCTCCGCTCCTCTTGCCCTGTTCTCTCGATCCTAGCGGCCTCGGCGGCAATCTTTTCCTGCTCCCCGAGATCTTCGCTGGACGACGAAGGGCCAAGCCTCTCGTCTTCAGCACCCACTGCGGGTCTCACATCAGGCTTTGGTATGCCACTCAGCTGACGGACAAGTCCCATCATGATTCGATTCTTCCGCGTCAACGGACCCTTCAAGGGAGCATATATCCAGCCACGCACGTCGACATCGACGACAGCACCCGGGACGTATTCGTCCTCCCACTCGACGTTCATACCCTCTTCGCTAGGAACCCCTGGCCGTTGAGAATTCTCTGCTGACTGGGAGTGCATCCTTTTCGGATCTCTCTTGACGTGCAGCTTCGCGTATGTGGGGAAGAGCACGAGCTGCTCATGGTCGCCGGGACTAGTAGCGATCGAGGCGTCGGGGAACGATTCAGGGATTGAGGGCCTCTCGTCCTCAGAGGGGTCCAAAGATCCTACCCTCGTCTGTGCATACGACTCCTTGATCCCGCTCACCGCTGACGCTCCGGCTCGATACATCGAGCCCGCCATCGCCGCCAGTCTCTTCCGCCGATATCCCCGATCCCCAGCCTCGCCATCGTATCCGTACCCCCCCTGCGGGTCCTGTCCCGCCGTGGACGGAAGCATCTTCTTCCTCCCTACGTACCGGGGCCCGCAAACCCTAATCGCATGTCGTGGCGAGGAGGCGATTCGAGGGGCTTGTCGGCGGACAAGATCGAGGACCTTGGACCTCTCGGCCCGTCGCTTGTGTCTCGAGAGGAGGTATCCGTGGATCCTGGACTGGGCTTTGTGCTTGATGCGCGGGACGATGTCGAGGTGGAATCGGAGGAGGCGCTCCCGGTACTGCGAGCGGAGGGCGTGGGGGAACAGGAATCGCAGGAGCTCTCGTTTGTTGTGCGACGGGCGTCGAAGGGGCCCGAAACGGCCGAAGGGTGCCACGGTTAAGGATGGACCGAAGTGACTTCGGGCCAATGGTGGGAGTGAGCGACGTTCTGGCTTGTTTAAGGAATTGGTAGACGATGACGGCGTAAACTGCCAGTTCGCGATCACAGGTTGGCGGTGTACCTCGAGACGAACGAGGTACTCGTGCGTCAGAAGCTGACTTCTGCGGGGTGGCCAAGGTGGGGCTTGCCGACGCGCCACCTGCCTTGCTAGGCTACATTCTGCGCTGTCCGCGCTGATTATCGTACGTAATCCGGCCGCTAAACAGGGCGGCCATGCGCCGTAGGGCGGGTAATACGAAAGCAGCGGCCGCCTGCATTCTCCGGATTACCCCAGGTTCTCGGTGCCAGCCCTACGGCAAAGTTCGGTACAGTGCTGCAGGGCCAACTCGCACATATTTGACGCGCTACATATGCAGGCGGCTTGGGGCGCTACGCCGGCCTGGATGATCTTCTAAGACAGACTCCCTGCAACCGGGGAACTCGTAATAGTGAAGCTGCAGGCACAATTGAATCTCCTGCCTGTGAACGTCTGTTCTCTCAGTTAGATAAGGCACGAATTAGTTATAATCTTCAACAATAACAAGGGCCGATGGTCTAGTGGTATGATTCTCGCTTAGGGTAACACCCTACGCTGATATGCGAGAGGTCCCGGGTTCAATCCCCGGTTGGCCCCCAATTTCTCTTTTTGGCTAAACTTTTTACCTTTTCTTTTTCCACAATGGGTAGATAGATAGGGTGTTTGTTAATACAGAGACAAATCAAAGAGTAGTTTTTTTTTTGGTCTGTTAATGTGCTTCCTGGAAAGCTAACAGGCAACAAACTTGCATTTCTCCGAGACGGGGTGTTTCCCACACCACCCGCCCTATCTAAACTCTGAAGGGCTCCTTTCCCTCGATTCTTATTCTTTGGCTATCCCTCACTATAATGGACCTATCATTTAGGACGGATCAAGTCCGGCGTCTTATGAGTTCTCTGTTTCGGTAACCACCACGCTTCATTACCCTCTCTTCTTCTATTACCTCCTACCTATCTATGGTCACTCCTTACCAGTGACAGTCTCGGCCGCTCAGTACGCCCACATGATTCGATAGCCTTCCTCGTGGTTCAGGCTGGGAAAGTTAATGTTCGAGCTTTCGTCTATGTTGAAGTTGCTTCAGCCAATAACAAAATTCCAGATGACATTTTGTTTGTATATGCTGTCCGCTATTTGAGAGTCAACAGGTAGTGATAGGAATGCACGGTAGATCTTTGAGATGCACGCGCAAAGATGTTTGGCGTGGCGTTGAAACCACAGATAGGGACGCGTAGGTCTCGTGTGAGGTCTAGTTACAAGCACCTAGTGGCTCCGGATTGGCGCCGTATAGCAATGCTGGAGATGGACCTACACTCGTAGAAAGAACCAGGTAACCGACTACCCCTGGAGTTTGTAATGGCCGGAAGAACTATAATTTGCCATGATAGTAGGTGTAAGTCCGGTCTCTAGAGAAACTTTTGTTCCCGGGGAGTGTCACAGCCTACGGCTTAGGGCACCGCAGCAGAATACTCAACAAGCCACCTATCTGTGAGTGTAGTGGAGGGCCCGGATCTAGCTGCGGTTGATCAGGTATCGGTTCGAACCCGCTAGTATAATTATACCGATGTTCTTGCGATAGCTATGCCACCGGCGTCATGTACTTATATATAGTATCCTGTCCTAGTGAGGTGACGTAAGAAACCTGTGTAAGTGCAGTGCTATCGTGGAACGCGCGTACCTCGTATGCCAACTTACTATAGGAGAAAGCATTGGGCAACTATACGGGGTGAAGCACTGTAGCGGCTTCTAACCAGGAGCTTTCGCTATCTTCCGCAATTCATGTCACATTCTCAGATACTTTCCGGAGTCTTGTATCTCAGGTCGGCCGGGGATGGTATTGGCCATGTTCACGGGCGATAAAAACATTCAGGTGGACAACATTCCCTACTGACTCCATCGACGTCGGTTAGTCCAGCCATTTCATCCGGCGTCGAGAGAAAGAGATCCAAAAAATAGTTATGAGCCGCGCGTCTCTGCTCTATTGAATGGCTATACAGGGCTTCATGTCAGAAATTTCACGATTGTCGATGCGCCTCCGTCCGAGACACAACGATGTGGAGCATTTGCATGAGTCGTGTTTCGAAACTAAACAGTAGTGCTGTTTGCGCGGAGGGCGATGTTCTAGCGTGACGACGCGTTCTTCATTTTCCCACCAAGTGGAGACCGAGACCGAGACATCAATGTACCATGGGCTGTGTTTTCGTGGGTGGGTGGCTGAGAGACGACGCTTCGTCACGACCGGGCGTCTTCTCGAGGCTGAGAGTATTGACAGTTCCACTCACATACGACCGCTCCTTTGCGGAGAGGGTCCGGCCGAGTCGAAAATTCTCCGACGCCGCGTCAACCTACCGATCCAGCGCTTCCCCGATCTCTTCACGTCGGACTTAGCATCTGGGGTCTCTATCGCAGTCCTCTCTCGGCTAACCGGCTAGCTCAGAGCGGAAGGCCACCCGCCCATCTCACAGGGACCAAGATAAAACCTTCACATACCATCGGGCACTGCGACGGTGCCACCACTCACACCCTACGAAGCGGTGCCGCCGCAGTTTCGGGCGTCGTCCTCTCCCATCAAAAGGGCCGCCCACAGTCCCGGGCGTCGCCTTCCTCCAATCGCGCCCGTCTCATTAATATACTTGCCGTTGAGCATTGGCTAAATACACCGAGTACGCAGGCACGCTTGCGTAATGCGGCCCGGCACCTCCTGGCACATGCCGGAGCTATGTCCGTCTTGGCAATTCCCCCGCGCCCGCCTCGACGCCCGACGGGATAGCGATGGCACACATTCCCCCCTCCGCCTCGCACATTTCAGTGGGGTGTCCCCCTTAATTCACCGTTCTTGGTCCCTTGGCGGGCGGGACCCTAGCGCCGATCTTCATGCTTTAGAGCCAGATGGCGGCACGGTGGGGCCACGATACCGGTGGCGGCCCCGGACAGGCCAATCCGGAGAGGTCCGGATCGGTGACGCCTCTCGGGATATTAGTTAGGGGGCAAGGGGCTGAAGGGAATGCCGGTCTGAACGCCGATCGCCCTAGCCTAATTGGAGGGTGAATTCCAGATCGCGCTTCGGTGGACCTCCTCGGAACCCCCACCCCCACTTCCCGGCGGACAAGGTGGCAGCCGGTGGGGAGAGGGTTCGCACCGGCCGTTAGCTAGGCTAAAAACAGGCGGTTGACAATGGCCGAGCCACTATTCGTCATGGCACCACGACGTGCCTGGCAGGGGCGGGAGACGATGGATCCCAGGGCAGTAGTGGACAAGGATCCCGAGTCATTCGCCAGATCTTCCCGACCCATTGAGGCGGATCCCGCGCATATAAGGATGTGCAATCCCGCTGCTGAAAGTGTCATATTGGCCTCTCAGACTTCCAAACCAACTCGATCTTGCACTCTCCCTCACCTCACCTCGTTCACTCTCGTAGAGCCAAGTCAACATGCACTTCTCCAAGTTCCTCGCTGGCGCCCTCGCCTCCGCCGGGGTCATGGCTCACCCCGGACACGATGCCACCCAGGAGATGGCCGAGCGCCGCGCTTTCTTCCAGAACAGGCCGAGAGACCTGAGCCACTGCGCGGAAAAGTTGAAGCGCAATGGTGTCGAGAGGCGCTCTGTTCAGAGGCGGGCTAAGCGGACGCTTGATCTCGCCTCCCAGAGGGCCCCCGGCTCGCTCAAGAGTAAGGAGGCCCTGAACACCTCCTCCATTAATTCCTAGCTAACCAGAAACTCGTATGCAGAGCGTCAGCTTGAGGACTTCCTCGAGGTGGACCACGAGTCGGACGAGGACTTTAGCATGGATACCGACCCAGCCGATCTGTTCGCCGGGGAGAACGTCTGCATGCTGAGCCCCGAAGTCACAGAGGGTCCTTACTGTAAGTCCCCTTAGTGTGGCGATCTTGGAGAAGTTATGGTACTAACCTCAACGCTAGATGTCAGCGGCGAATTCGTCCGAGAGGACAACATCGAGGATCAGGAGGGTGTTTTCCTGGGCATTGACACCCAAGTAATCGATGTCGAGACCTGCGATCCCGTTCCCGGGCTCTACGTTGAGATCTGGCGTACGTCCACCGAACCCTCAAAACCCACGCCCATCGGGTTCCGGTACTAACCAAACACGGATAGACTGCAACGCGACCGGCGTCTACAGCGGCGTCGTCGCCGACGGCAACGGCGACGGCGAATCCGATCCGGACAACATCAACAACACCTGGCTCCGTGGCGTCCAGAAGACCGACGACGACGGCGTGACGGCCTTCTCTACCATCTTCCCGGGCCACTACACTGGCCGGGCGACGCACGTGCACGTCATGGTGCACGCGGGCGCCTCGGCGCTCCCCAACGGCACTCTGTACAGCACGACGGCGACGCACGTGGGGCAGATGTTCTTCGACCAGGACCTCATCTCCAAGGTCGAGGAGACGTCGCCGTACAGCGCTAACGAGCAGGAGCTGACGACCAACGCCGAGGACAACATCATGGAGGAGGAGGCGGCGACCGGTGCGGACCCCATCATGAGCTACGTCATGCTCGGTGATTCGGTCGAGGACGGCCTACTCGCGTGGCTGGCGTTTGGCGTTGACATGTCGAATGTCAGCAACATTACCGCCGCGACGACCAACTACGAGAGTGGCGGCGTGGCGAACCCGGATGCTGGCATGGGCGGGCCCGGCGGCCCGCCTCCCGGTGGCGAGGACGGCGGCCCCCCGAGCGGCTTCTCTACTGTCCCCAGCGGCAGCGCCTCCACTGACGCTGCGGAGGAGACGACCTCCGCCTAAGCTGGAGTGTTAGCTATACCCGCGAAACTTCGGGCGATTGCCCGTGGGAGGGAGACAAGGGGGGACTTTGGATGAAACCTGTAGTGAGATTTTGTTATGGAACTAGCCAATATCATGACTATTGAACGAGCGTGCAACTACTTTTCCAAAAGTAGAGCGGGAACGAAGCTTCACTAGTGAACACAAAGCGGACGCACCATGCCGCACTGACGCGTGTGTCATGTCACCAAATCTGTTGTTGTTTATCTTGAAGAATGTCTGGAAACAGCCTACATAAATGGTGCCTAAGTACTTCCTCGCTAATAAGATGTCTATGACGCCTTCTATGACAATATAGTAGATTATAGGAAACAACAAGCTTTCCGACTAAGCTGCGGCGCTAGTCGTTAACATTCGAGACCATCCACGCCTCGCTGAGGGGATTCTACAGACTACTAGAGGCCATGTCTATACAGCTCCACTTCCCAGCTTATAGGATCGTTGGGAGGGTGTTGTTTCCTTGTTATCTACCGATTGCTTACGTATCTAGCCGTTGGAGATACTTGGACGAGTCAGTCCACACAACGGTTGTTACTCTATTCCGAGACGAGTTGCCTTCTAGCATGACTGGTTGACAAGGTGTCCCGGCCGTCTTGTTTCGCCTTCTAAGCACATCTAGCCGCGGCGTACTCTGCGGAAGACGCCACCCTATTACTTATATGAATGTGCAATAAGCTGATATAGTAGGGGAGTTATGAGAGGCGACGCGGCAGTCTCGTCCGGCAGGAACGGGGGATAAGTCGACGGTGCAGCTGTTTGGGCCGTGGAGCTTATTGGGTTAGAAGAAAGCATGGATTTCTCAGCTGCGTGTTGTCAACTTGGGTTTACAAGTATCCATCTTTGGATTGACAGCTCAGACTGGGTCCCGGGGACTGATGTGAAAGTGTTCGTATCTCGGCTTGAGTTGTGGCAGTTGGTCAACTAGAACATTCCAGGCAGCCGCCTAGAAACCGACGTGACGGCCTCTGTGTGACAGTCCGGTGTCAAAACCCATGCCCAGCGATCTGGCTCCTAAAGCGCCTTTTCTTTTCCGTAATCACTCCGAGACTTTAAAATAGAACTCTTCACCTAACTCTCGTATCACGCTCCCTGCTACTTCGTCTGTGGGCTGCCGATCGGCTCTCTTAGCATATACGAATGGCTCACCGAGGTCCGTGGAAGTAAGCCTCGAAAAGTGCAATATCTAGTCATCCCTAGAAAATAGTTCGACCGTGTCGTGCGCAAGTTTGAGAGGTGGACCAGCAAGGTACGTATATATATACACGAGCTGAAGGTATGATTATCTGGGATGAAGGTGCAAACCCGCGAATAAATTGCCTGTTCTTGTGGATCCTTGAAACAAAACCGAGTTCGAGGCAATTATTAGCGCGGACTCCTCACCCGGCGATTCCACGACAGGCCTACTGCCATGCGCCTCTCCAACGGCTACGCCTGAGTTATACGATCTACGGTATACTCTTTTAGGGTAGTATAGTAGTCTGCAGGATGATACAAAACCGTACAGCTCGTGACGCAAAGCCGCAACGCCGTAGCTTCGTATACTATCACTGTTAATGGGTAATATGGAATGCCAGAAGGCCATCGCGTATAGGGATCGTTGTTTCGATCCTTCTGTCAGGAGTATGCCGTGATAGGCCAGCCAAAAAGAAAACAACACTATTATTGTTTGCGCATTTCGACGACCTTTCAATCACGTGTACATTAATGTATCAACCGATTTGCCAGTCCATCTGCCTAGCCATCGGTGCCTAGTCATATCGTTTCTGCCTCCCGTGGTCCTCCTCCTCAAGACACTTGAGCCGTCGATTCCCCAAAATCGCCCTTCTGTCAAAGAAGCCCCCTCGTTTCCGTCTGGCGAAAAATTGCTCATTGATCTACCAACCGAGCTGCTCCTACACATAGCAGCGTGCCTCTCCAAGCGGGACGTCAATTCACTCGCGCAGACTAGCTCCCTCCTGTTCCGTGTCTATGGCGACTACCTATACCGCCGCGATGCCGTGGAATGCTCGGCTTTGCTATGGGCTGCGAAGAACAACCGGATCCAGACGGCTAAGAAAGCCGTCGCAGCGGGCGCCACCGCGGCATGTCCAGGGGTGACGGGTCACTGCGGATGGGGTGAGGCCCTAGAGCCGGCTTACACTACTTCCGTGTCAGACTGTCGGGGCCCTATGACCCTGCCGTGTCAGGCGCTATCGCTCGCCGTGTCCAACGGCAGCGACGACGTTGTCGCGCTTCTTCTGCAGATGCCCTCCGTAGACGTCAACCATCCCGAAATCGCGGAACGGACGCCGATATTCGACGCCATTTCAGGCGGCAATGACAACACCCTCAAACTGCTTCTCGGCTCGGATAGGGTCGACCCAACGCGTGCGACGATGTGGCTCGCACCCCGCTTGATATATGCCGTGACACATAGGTACGCTGCCATAGTTCGAGTTCTTATCGGTTACGACAAGGTCGACCCCGACCTCGCATGTATAAGGGGAAGGACGGCGCTATCGTATGCTGTTGCGATGGGGGAGGTCGAGATCGCAGAGCTGCTCCTGAGTACCGGAAGGGTCGAGCCCGATCGGAGGGACAACAGGGGATGGACGCCGTTTACTTGGGCTGCCGATAACCACCAGTACGATACCCTCAAGCTACTGCTGGAGACGGGCAGGGTCGACTCGAATGCCCGGACTTATCGCGGTGGCTGGACGCCGCTCAACCTCGCGATAGCCGCGAACTGGAGTTGGTTCGGAAACGCGGCCATCGGGCTGCTCGTGAGCCATGAAGCAGTGGACCTGAACGCGACGACCGATAACAGCACCCCGCTTATGCATGCCGCCCTCTACGGCCGGCGCGCCCAGACGGAACAGATCATGAGCTCGGGAAGGGTCGATCCTAACGCTACGATAAACGGCGGGATGACGGCGCTGCATATCGCAGCCAGAACCTATCCGGAGATTGTCGAGGTGCTCCTCCGTTACGACGCCGTCGATTGCAATGCGAGATGCGACGACGGTTTCACCCCGCTGGCAGTTGCCGCGCGATATGGCAATGAGGCTGTGGTGACAATGCTACTGCAGTCCGGCAAGGTTGCTGATTTGAATCCGCGGTGCGGGGCCTCTGCAGGGACGCCGCTCTGGTGGGCGGCGGCGGGAAATCATGGCGCCGCCGCCGACGCTCTTTTGTCTCATGGAGGAGTAGACATCGACTGCAAGAACGGCAACGGCAAGACGCCTTTGGATGCCGCGCGGGAGAAAGGACATAAGAAGGTGGTCAGGGTGCTGCGGCGATATAAGTATAGAGACCGACATGTCTACCCGCTTCCCGCCAAAAGCTGGGCGTTTGAGGGCGTCGAGACTGAAGGCGAGGGGGTACTAGATGCCCTGTTTTCCTCGGGGATGGATTGAGATGTAGCAATGCTTCTGGGGTTGGCCAGGCTTAGACAATCACGACGTAGCCCACCGGTTCCAAGCATGGAGTTTTCGGCGAAAGAGCTTGAGTGACAAGGTCAACCTGCCACCGTATTGACTTTGTGATAGAATAAGGGCTCCTTTCTCATACTTTTTCAAGGGCCTTGCCGATTTGATAAAGTCTAGGTCACTCGAGAAAACGGAATCTCGCGCCGAATTGCCTTTGCGCTAAATCTAGTTCCGTGGGTTCCTTGTAGACTGAAGGGCACTTACTCGGCTGTCTACGACGTCAGGCAACTCCCCGTACAAAGTCCGCCACCTGGAGCGCCCTATGAGCCCTTCCGACCTCGGCTCCTCTGTCCACGGCAGCGCGGACCTCCGACAGATGCCCAGCCCACGGGACATCAGCGCTTCCGTTTGCCTCGCCCAAGGCAAAAATAGTCCTCTAAGACTATGTCGAAATCCGGCGGTAGCACTTGGCGCGAGTAGGTAATTCTTCGTGTTGACTGTGTTGGTGACGATGTAGTCGGTGTCAAGTACTGGCGATGGAGTAGAGGCATAGACGGGATTGCGGGGTTAGTTGGGGGTTTCTGCTTTGAATGTGTTCAAGGAAATATTTGCAGTGTTGTTCTCTCTGTTGTAAGTGTTAATGCATGGAAGGAGAAGAGGCGTGGTGGCGCGGGTCCGTCGGCGCAGACTTGAGGCCTATATTGACGCCTCCAGTACATAGAGTAAGATGATGACAGACAAGGGTTCCGCCCTATACTCCCCGAGACACGGATAACAAACGCCAAGGTGCCAATGCAAAGCGTATCGTATGCACACCAGAAATGAAGAATAGAATGTTGCCAAGAATATAGATATGTTCATATTGACTAGAGCTCCCCTACCCAGCGGATATACACGCTCATCCGTCGCATCGTTGCGAAGTTTCGATCTGTTGGCTCTTACCTGCCTTCCGATCCTACAATGCTCCCGCACACTATAGGTAGGCAGGACAAAGACCTCTGCTATTATATATGGGTGAGATTCAGCTCGGTTTCTCTATTACCAACCTATTGGATTATCATGTGCAGCAGTCAAGTATGTGGTTCCACTCTCAGACTGGTCATCTTGGCGCGGCAAGCAGGATATATTGTGGGTAATATTCCGGGTGGGGGTAATAGGGCTGTAGGGCGTTGGTCGCGGAGTTGCTTTGAACGGATTGGGCGAGACTGTGTATGAATATCCGTATTATCAGTCTCGGCATTCGTTTAGATCCATTTGGTTGGGATTTGTTAGAAAGGAGGAGAATGCATAGAAGCCCGCGGTCTCTTTCGCATGTTTCGGCGACAAACCGCACGATACCGATCCGTCGTCGTCGTACCCTCGTACCTAATTAGGCATACGCCGTACAAGTAGTTCCCAGCATTGTGTGAGGATCGAACAGAAAAATTGGTTAAAATGTTTTACATCTCAAATTCCGACTCTTGTAAAACCGCAGCTTCTGCCGTGTGGTACCCTTCAGGAACTGTCGGCACGCAATCCGCATTGATGCCGGCCTCGGGGGCTTGTCGGATCTCGGACGAACAAGGTTGCAGTGCCCAGCCGTGAAAGCCGGAGCGGGGTAACATCGCGCGCACTAGCATCAAATAGGGTTCGCCAGCGTCGAAGCGATTGCCTCTTTGGGAGAAGATCGGACCCTCACTCGCTCTTGCCTCAGCTGGCATCAACCTGAAAAAAGACGTGGGTGGAGATTGCCGCCGATCTGCCACTTGTTCAGCACCGTCAGCAGATGGCTTGGGCCGTCGACCATCAGGTACGCATTTGATGATCGGCTCCGAGGTTGTAATTGCTTCGGTGCCATGACGTACTGGTGCTCCCGTCCATCGCTCTTGGCTCAGCCGGTCGAAGCTAACCCCTTGGCAGCCGCGCGGCTTCCGATCGAAAAGCTTTTGACCCTCGCATAGGCTCTTCCTTCATCGCGCCCTGCAGATTGGACAACAAACGCCGTTCGCGTGGAACGCACGCATCACCCCGGAGCAGCAACCATTACGCGCATCTCATATCGACATCGAACCCGCAGCAATGGCACACCAGAGCGGCGAGGCCGCTGGTTACTACGGCCAACTGCCAGATGAGGGCACGAGGGGATACGGTCCGGGGCCGCAGATGCAGTACGCGCAGCCACCGTACCCGCCTCCGCCCCAGCAGCAGCAGCAGCCGCCGCAGCAGCAGAAGCCTCCCTACGATCCGAACCAGCCTCCGCCCTACGGGTATCAGGCGCCGCAGCCGGGCGCCGGGCCCTACACCTTTGATCAGGCCTTCAAGGTCGAGAAGCCCAAGTGGAATGATCTCTGGGCGGGGATCCTGGTATGACGCCCAGCCGCCCCCCTTCCCCCCTGCCCCGCATTCCGTGACGTACTTGTAGTACCAGAGTTCACTAACACAACCGACAGCTCATCCTCTTTACCGCCGGCTTCGTAGTCGTGTCCGGCTTTGCGATCCGGGGCTACGCCACGAATCGTAACGTTAACGGCGGCGGCATTTACGATGGCACCAATACCTTTAGCCTTTCGACGAACACCCTCGTCCTCTTCATCTTCTGTCTCGCCGTTGCCTTGATCCTTAGCTGGGGATACGTGTGGGTCGCGCGGATGTGGCCGAAGCAGTTCATATGGGTCACGGTGATCCTCAACCTCGTCATGGCGCTCGTTACGGGCGTCTGGATGGTGGTAAGAGGGTCGATGGGTGGCATAATGTACCTCGTCTTCGGCGTCATCATGATCTTCATCTACTGGTCGTGGAGGAAGCGCGTGCCCTTCTCGGCGCTGATGCTGTCGACATCGATCGACGTCGCTAAGAACTTCGGCCACGTCTACCTCGTCAGCCTCCTCGGGGGCATCGTCGCCATCGCCCTGGCGGCCTGGTACTCCGTCACCGTCGTGGCCATCTTCGCGCGGTGGTCCCCCGGCGGCAACCCGGCCTGCGATACCACCGGAGACTGCAGCGACGCCAAGGTCACGGGCCTGATCGTCTATGTCACCTTCACCATGTACTGGCTCTCCGAGTGGCTCAAGAACACGATCCACACGACCATCTCGGGCGTGTACGGGTCGTGGTACTACAGCTCGCGGAATTACCCCAAGAAGGTGACGCGCGGCGCGTTGAGGCGCTCGCTGACGTACAGCTTCGGTTCCATCAGCCTGGGGAGCCTATTCGTGGCCATCATCAACTTCATAAGGCAGCTGTGCTCCGTGGTCTACCAGTCGCAGAGCGACGGGGGGTTCCTCGGCATGTGCATCTACTGCTTCGTGCAGTGTATCCTCGGCTTCATTAAGTGGGCCGTGCAGTTCGTCAACCGCTACGCCTTTTCGTACATTGCGCTCTTCGGCAAGGCGTACTTCCCGGCCGCCAAGGGCACGTGGACGATGATCAAGGACCGCGGCATCGACGCGCTGATCAACGTAAGCCAGCTCCCCTTCCCCAACTCCGCGAAACGCGGTTCCTGTTCTATGCTAACCTGGGTCTAAGGAATGCCTCATCGGCCCCGTCCTGTCCTTTGGCGGGCTCTTCGTCGCCTACGCCTGCTCTCTCCTCGCCTACCTCTACCTTCTCTTCACGAAGCCCGAGTACAACAGCGACGGCAGCTGGACGGCCGTCATCGTGCTCTTCGCCTTCCTCATCGGCCTTCAGATCGCAAACGTCTTCACGACGCCCATCTCGAGCGGCGTTGACACCATTTTTGTTGCCGCGGCGTGGGACCCCGATGTCCTTATGAGGGACCACCCGGATATCTACGATGCCATGGTTAGGGTTTACCCGCATGTGCAACAGGCGATACATGCGTAGGGGGAAGGGGGTGTAATGCATTGTTAGAAGGAGAGGCCTAATAGAGCCAATGGACGTAGTTATGGAACTGGTGTGAGCTTGGTCTTGCACGTTATTGCATTCGCGGGCATATTTATTAGTATCGTTTCGGTCACCTGGACTGCAGACGGGGGTAATAATGAATGAGAAGTTTAGCCTCCTCCGGCTCTCAATGACATTGACTTTTCCGCGAGTTCTTTGCTAGAAGGGCGAGGGAACTCGGGAGTAGAGCGGCCAAAAGAAATGTAACGAACGAGGGAACTCGGGGTACTTGATCTAAGCTGTGGTAAAAGAGGCGCAGCAACCAACTGGGATCAACCGAAACAAACGTTGATCGCCCAAAGGAACTTGGAATCGCAAGAGAGGTAGCCCAACTAAACAACCGAATTCCTATCCAGGAAACTGCAACGACACGAAATTCAGCAACTAGATTCGTGGTAACATCACGATGGTGATTGTCAGAAATCAACACTTCTCTCTATAGATCACCCTGTTAGCACGGGGCGCCCTCCACGAGTCTAGTGGACGGTGTGAAGACTTACAACTCAGGTGCAGTTCCGCCAGTCCGGGTTCACAGACTGGTTGATGATAGAGAACGTAATATCATCCGGCGTCAGGTTGCCCCCTGAGCCACCGCCAAGGCTAACCTTGGTGCTAACAGTGACGGTAACCGCAGCGCTATTAGGGGACCGATTAATCACCTTTGCAGGCGCAACATCACTCTTCGTAAACGAACTACCCGCCGCCCACAGCGGCTCCGCAAAGACCGCGTCGGGCGGGCTCGCCCCGTTTCCCGTGGAGGAAGAGTACGACGTGGTGTACCGGCCCGTCGTGCCGGAGGAGACCTGCGCGAAGCCGTGCGTGACGGAGCGGAGGGTGCCGGCGGTGCAGCCGCCTGGGTAGGTGAGGTGGAGGGTCACGGTGCAATCGCGGGTTGAGGGGGAGGGGAGGAGGGCGGAGTATTGGCGGAAGGCGATGGTGCCGAGGTCTCGGCTGGGGCTGAGGGTGGTTGTGTAGGTTCCGCTAGGGCAGCCGGTGCCGGTTGCGGTGATGGAGTTGAAAGTTATGCCGGGGGCTTGTCGGGGGGCAAGGTCTCGGGCGAGGGGTGTAGTGGTTGGAGCAGCGATGGCGAGGCCGGCGAGGAGAAGGAGGAAGAGGGACTTCATGGTCAGAGTATTGTTTTCAGAGGTAGGAAGTGAAAACGTTGATGAGGAGGGAGTAAGGGGCTAGAGCTGGTAAATTGAGTGAAGTACTTGATATATAAGCAAGGTGTGAGTCTTGGGAGGTGGAAGATGGTGCCGATGCCCCCTAGGGATGAAACAGGGGAAAGACGAACTTATATCCGCAACTAAGCTAAGAAATGCATTCTCTACCTCCAGAACTAATGTCGTGCAGGGCTATGTTCCTTGAGGGATGCCCCTTGACTCATAGGGGCAGGCCATAATACGTGGGCACGGGGTACGCGCTTGCCGCTCTCCCCGTAGTCCTCGAAGCAAACTCTATGTCCGAGTAGAGAAGCTGGAGCTGAAGGGGGAGGATGTGATATCTAGAGTTGCACTGCATCCCACGGCGGGCTTAATGGAATGGTAGTGGATTGGAGGTCCGAGTTGGGAGTGGGTCTTACCAAAGGACGGGAAGCTTGGGTTATCTGGAACACGGGATGAATGACGAGATGGGATCTTGTCATCTCGGCCAACATTCTCTCGTGTCCCTGCGGATTGGTGGTTTGTCCAATATACCGTGAAAACTGACGTGGCGCCGTCGATGCTGGTCATGTGAAGCCGCGGTCGCTCGTAAGAAACAGTGGGATTCTACTACGGAATGGCGTAGTTAAGGATCGGCTTGACTGGATATAAGAGACCTGCTGCGCTCTGAATACGTCGTGGAACGGGAGAGCCCCATTAACGCGCCTGGCTGGGCTGGAACCACCCCTCCTCCATCAAGGCTTACCCTCACGCCCCCACCACTTCCCCGGTAGCGACGAGTGGAAGACCCCTCTTCCTGGAAGCCAGTCAGCCGTCTCTGGAAATGTTCTGGAAACGTAATGGAGCCCGGAAAAGTCCCTGAGTGGACTGGATTCCGGGGCATCGTTTAATATCTGTTCCCGGCCCCTCCCCGCTGTCGGTACAGGGGGACGCGGCGGCAGGGAGATTAGTGCTCACAGATTTAGATTAATAATATGGGGAGATCGGTGTTTCATTACTTAAATTCTCCGAGCGAAGCCGGGTGTCTTGATGTAAGTCAGGGGCAGGTCAACGATGCTTAGTGGCTCCTCCCTTGCCCAACGGCGGGCGACGGAGCAGCGAGAAACAGGGCACATTCGCCACTACATTGTCGTTTCCTCCCGTGAGGATCTGTGCTGAATGGATGATTCGTCAGATACTTGCCTCAAGGCTTCGCCCCTTTGCACATCCCACCACCACCTCAGCCTCCGAGGCGCATGTGCCGTGTCTGCTGCCTTCAATCCCGCTCAACTTCCAGGGAAAAGGACGTGGAGTTGACGACGCCCTTTGCCATTGAGCCTGTGTTGTGCAGAAAACAGGGTCGTATTCGGCGGCTGCTTACTGAGAGGTGACGCTGGCGATCCCGCGAAGCCGGCTCTCATAGCTTGGCCACGACTGTCTCCCTCCCTGGCTGCAGCCACCCTCGCCAATGGGTGTTTGGACCATACAGACACGACCCGTGCATCCTGTACCGACCTAGCTCCCACTCAAAGGACGCTGCTCCCCCGATTTGCGGGAAGTTGAATCACACGACGTCGATGGCAGGCTCGAGGTTGCAGTATTGAATGATGCGAGACGGGACGGAAGCACGGTGACGCGGGTGCTGGACTTGGTGGCGCGTGGGGGTCAAGAAGGAGACCCGCCGAACACCAATACCCCAGGTCACGGAGGAAAGATGGCTGTTGCGATGGCTTCCGCGATGGCTTCCGCGATGGTGTTGTCCTGTTCTTGATTCAACGCCCATCTCGATTACCGCTTCTTCATATCGGCGACATCTGAGGTCCTCTAATTCTGGAGGACTAGATCAAGGGAATCATGGTCATAGTCGATCGCAATACAAAGACATCCCAATGAAGGGGGCGAGACATCACCGCGCAGTGGCGGCCGACACCCACAGACCGGCTCCCAACTTCAGGGTGGCATCTACCACCCACCACCTGTGCCGTAGCCTCCCCGTAGCAGATAGCGGAGGTCTATTACAGCTTTGGCGAACGAGTGTCCGAGCGGGTGAGGAAAGAATCCGTGGACGCGTGGGGGAGGGGAATGTTGATTACACGACGACCCAGGATTTAGTCCTTTCCACCAGCGACGGGCTACTCACGGGCTGTTTGATACATGGCCAGGATGTTTCCCCGACAAACTCTGGGAACGCGGAGACACTACCGGGACAGAGCCCGTCATCTCACATCCTTCAGATGAGTCTAGGGCTCCGGGGCTGAGACCAATCCTAGAAGAAGAACCCTTCAGCCGATTATGCTCTATTGCATGCCGTGGGACAATTACCCCTTGGTCGGGCCTTCTTCTTCTGGTTCGGCTCTGCTGCAATAGTCCACCTCTGCCGTCCCAATTACGGCAGGGCTACTCCTCCCCCACAATCCATCCCGCCGTTGCATTACCACTCCCGAGCCGACGTCAAAGCGGCTGGGCCTTGGGACGCATCCAAGCCGGTGAGGAAGTTCTCTCCTCTCTCGACATAGCCAGTGGATGAGCCGTATCGAAACAAGGCACGACACGCGCGGATACGGGGCGACGGTGACGAGAATCTCTGCTTTTCTTACAGATTCGGAAATTCGAGGTGACGCTGCGAATCGCGATACCGGGAAATGACGGACACGATCTTCTTCCGGTGCTGTAGCGATTCAAACCTTGGCGGCGACCCGATGGCACCGTGCTTGAGTCCCGAAGTCGACTCCATGTTACCACCCGCCGAGGTACCACGTCCCAGAGGAATCTGATCGAACGTCGAGTTCCTAACATGAGGCCCTTGGGCGACAGCTATGCATGAAGTGGTTGCGCCAGAGTAATCCAGACGCGGAGGCTGGCCGGGTGGGGGCACAGCAGTTGTTGGGGCGGGAAAGAACCAGGATGGCGAGGACCACGGGAGTTATGGTGCATTCCTCCAGAAGACGTTCTGGAGCGACACCGTATGCGCGACGGGGCCTCGCATGAAGCGGCGCAGTTCGGCGACCCCGACCCGTGGCCCGGGACGGCTCGCTGCCCCCTATCTTCAACTATGTCAATATGCGTGCCCAACGTGTCCGAAGGCGGCAGAATAAGCTTGGGATGCTAGAGGGGGTGGGCAGGACCAGAACGGGATATGGCTAACTAGAGGGGCGGCTTGCTTCGTTAGTCCATCGGCACAGCGAGGAGTGCTTCAACGCGTCGAGTCACGAGTTGGAAACACAGTCAGTCGACGTTGTTGGTGGCAGCAACCTTGCCCCCCATGTACGGGGCTTTCAGTAGACGTGGGTGTCCGTTCGACTTCGCTCTGTTTCTCGGGATGAGGATAGACCGTAAATGAGCCCGAGAGTCCACTGGCTTCATGTGAGGAGCGCGGGGGGGTATAAAAGCTCGAAATAGTGGCAGGTGGCCGCTACATGCCGCGTGTGCGTTCCAACGTGGGTTTGCAGGTGGCTCTTCCTATTCACTAAGTACTCTTTTGTAGGCGTCCTGGTTAGGATGCTGTCCCGTACAGTCACCGACGAGTGGGTGTAAACGTCAACGTCTTAGCGACGGCGAGAGCCCGGCATTATTTCCCAAGCGTTGCGAGGCGATATACCTGCCGTTCCGACCTATCGTATCGTAACGCGTTCGATGTAAACGTCGAAGGAAGACGTTATGTATCAAGTCTTCTGGATGATTGAAGCGAATCAAGTGCCTCCTGTTCAGGCAGAAGTAGGATTCACGGCGTTGGAGTATGAAACGGACTAGACGGTGCAGTCGGGGATTCGAAAGCCAATGATTGTACAGCGTAGTGAGTGTGAACCACACTCACGGGGCAGGAGCTCCGACGGAACCTCCTTGTCCGAGGTGTCTAGGCGGGCATCTCGCGGCCTGGGGCGTCAACGGGACCAGCCTTGCTCGCTCCTGATGGCCAAGGAAAGCCGGCTTGCTGGCGGATGAACCGGGAATTCCCGGGCCGAGAATCAAAGGGAAAAAGACGCGATATCATCGCGAAGATATCCCGTTGACTGAGGATCCTGGACTCCGCCGGAAGTGAAGCGTGAAGCGACCATCTGGATACGTTAACGAACAGGCTGCAACTGCCGTCGGCGTCTTCAGCTTGAAGACCCCCGGCCTGCCGATGGTATTTTCATTCGTTCCTGAGATCGCCAGATAAGCGTTAGGCATCCCTTTTGCTCGGAAAGCGCAGAAGCGTATGCCTTTTCCTGAATTGGACCGCCCGCGCCCCCAACACATTGCGTTTGGAAGAGCGCAGGGCCCTATTCGCTCCCGGCGTGCACTCGGTGTCCTGTGGGGCCCCTGGGCTCTGCCGGGGGTTGGCTTGCTCGGCCGTGGTTGCGTTGAGGTGAAGTTGCGACGGGGCACACTTCCCGGGCGCCAATGGCCCTCGTGAGAAATCAGTCTCGCCATGTCGACAGGCAGCGTATCCCGCCTCGTCCGCAACCTCCACTGCCCTCGCCTTGCTTCACCACGCTCTGCCCAGTTCAAACGCCCTCCCGCATAAAAGGCAGTAGAAGTCTGAGATAGTACATTGCCCTCGGGCATTCAATTGCAATAGTATACATGTACACACACCCTCCAACATTCATTCCATCCCTGAACCTCAGCCGTGATCCACACCTCTCCATCCCCCTCCCATACATACACCTCGCTTAAACATCCCGGCTGTAAGATAATCCAACCAGAAAATAGGAACAAACATGACGAACGAAACACAATCTCTCCCGCGACCGTAGATTGGAGTTAAGAGTGGAGGGGGGGTTCCCGGGGGGAAGAAGAAACAAGAAATCTATCGTTTCGTGCAAATGCTTTTATGCGAGACGCGGAGGGAATAAGAAGGAACCCCCGAACCGACCGTGTCCGTCGTAGACTAAAACAGAAAACAGGAAGGGTAGTACAAAAAGACACATTGCACGGGGAGCGTGCGAAGAAGAGATACGGGTAAGGCGGAACCCCCTCGCGCCTCCGAGCAACTGACTGGGTGGTGCATTATGCCAGGTCGGGTCTGATCGCGTTCGAAGGTCTGTCTGGATCAAGGTGCGAAAGCCGCGTCTCGGGGATTACGCGATGGGCCCTGGACGAGGATGGGCTCGGCATTCGATTCGGAATCTAGAACGGGATGTTCAGGGCAGGGGGCTGGCCGCCCATCATCTCCTGCTGCTGCTCGAGTTCGTCGCTACCGCCCTCGACCGAGACACCCAGGCCGACCTTCGCTTGTTGCTAATCGAGAGTTAGTGATGGCTCGCGCAGCACTTGGACACTTCTTGCACTTACCGCGAGGTGGTCAATCTCAGCCGCAAAGGTCATCATGACAGGAGGCGCCACGCGCTTCTCGACGAGCAGACCGATCTTGCCCTTGGAGTCGAACTGCGCGCGGAACGTCGACATGCGGAAATCGTACTTGACGCCAACGGCGGTGGTGCCCTCCTTGGTGATGCCTCCGCCAAGAGGTCCTCCGCCCTGGCTGGGGACGAGGGCAAGCGTCAGATCAACACCAGCCTGCACCTTTTCAGAGATGCGGCGCCAGTACGTCGCGGAAAGCGCGCCCTGGGTCTGGAGCTGAGCGGACGCAGCCCAGTCATCCGCCTTGTATCGGGCGCACACCGAAACGGCCGTCTCGGGAGGCTGAGTGAGGACGCCGCGCTGCCAAACGCTCTCGAAACCAAGACCCAGCTTCGAGGTCACGGACTGGAGGTAGCTCCCAACGTAGATACCCGTCAGACCGCCGTTGAGGTACGAAGGGTTGAGCATCTTCAGCGACGCCGTGAAGTCATCCCCAGTGTATTCGTTCTCGATCTGGGTCATACCCGAGCCGTCATTAGAAAGCTGGAGCTGCGACTTGCTGATGAACTTGTCGTGCCATCTGAAGTTGAAGCGGCTCGACAGTTGACCTTCGTTATCTACCTGGCCTTGGAGGAAGACCTGCAGGAAAGTAGCCCGTTAGCTCCAGGAAACGGTGGCATTCCCATCGTGGACCACGAGGATCTTACATTGTTGGTGCCGTAAAGGGCGGCAAAGTTGTACGGGCTCATCCGCTCGCTCTGCGCAAACTGATGGGAGACCTGGAATAGCGGAGAGACACTGAACATCTTGGTAAGATCGGCCTTCAGTCCCGAGAACATGTAGCCCTGGAGGAGGACATCGCGCTGGACTTCCTTGGCGATGTTCTCGACGGTTCCGGGGTTGGGGAGGTTGAGCTTCGCCCTCCGCTCCGTAAAGGAGTTTACGACATCAGCGAGCCCGTTCGCGATGGGGTTCGTACAGAGGGCATCGCGGACAGAGTCTAATGTGGACGCCATGATGAAGGGCTGACGGTCGTTTCCGAGAGATGGTTATAGGGTTATCGAAGGTCAAGCAGCCGTCGGGGCGGTCGGAGGGCGAGTAAGAATTCGGAATCGAGGGTGTCAACGCCAATGAGTAATTAGGTACGCTGGAGGACGGCCGGTATTGACGCGCCAGGATTATGCTTTTCAATCGGCGTGGGGAGGGGGGGCGGCGCCAACGGGATGGAGGTTGTGGTGTCGCGACTTGGGGAAGTTGGACATGAAAATTATTTCCCACGCCCGTCAAGCATCGCTCCGGCCGTGGAGAACCAGCTAGCCGAATGAAGCACGGGCCACCTGGATTTTTCTCTCCTTGGATTTGTGGGTACGTCATCCTCATTGGTCTTTGGTTCACGGTGGAATCTTCCATCATTTTACCGACAGGCCGTGTCAGGCCGCTGGGTCTGACGGCAACGCCATCCGAAGAAGAGGAAGCCCTGATATGCGATGGAACATTCTTGAAGACCATAGACATACAAAACTCCCTATATTGGAAGCACAAATTCAATACCTCCCAGTCAGAGTAAGATACTCCCAGCTTGTTTCCAGTCTGAAAGAGCTACCGTACGGCATTCGACCAGCATACACTGTATCGGTGTCCTATTAGTGTGATTATATAATATCCCGGAATTGTCCGGCCAAAGCAAGAAGTCGTCGAGCACACTCGGAGCTTGGGAGGAGCTCTCCAGCTGTTGGGTGAGTGATGATGCAGTTACCCTGATATGTCTTAATATCAGGTGTCTCTTGAGAAGTAAATATATCGGACACATGGCACAAACTAAACTTTAGACTATTTCCTCCCTCATCGGATTGTCCCTCTCCCGTGTTTTTTTTTTATAAGTAAACTCTTGCCTCGGTCTCCAGAATCTCGCGAAGCTGCTGGGATAGCGTCTGGCTCCCTTCCACCTCAGCCTCTGCCCTGGGTCACACTTCCGGTTTCATATGCCAGCACATCCCTGATATTTACCGCAAGCTAAAGTTACATCGACTGGACGCTTATCCTGCCCTACAGAAGGCTGGTTCATCACATCGAATCTAGGTTCTGGTGAGGGCCACTATTACTCAGTTGAGCAGGCGAGACCATTGGTTCAGCAAGGTGAAGTCCCCAAGTCCCCAGAACCAAAACAAAGGCAGCGCCGACTGATGTCATTTCCGTCAAGTCGATTCGTATCTGCCTGGCCACCTATCCACCAGCTCTGGGGGAAGGAACATCCGTGAAATTGGCGAGTATCTCTGGGTGTCACAAGACCAGCACAACCTAAAAGGGCAGGCACGAGCTGATACTAGCGGTCTCGCATTTCGCCTCTTTCCCCAATTCGCAGCAGAGCGCGTGGGCTGTTCCTACTCCTCCTCAACTCCTTCCCATCAACAATCCGCATCCAGGCCCTTGCCAAGGACCTAAGTTGCAGTAGCATTCGAAAGTCATCATTCTACATTACATCACGAGCCACGGCACGGGTCGCCTCCCCTCTTCAGAATCACTTGCGTCACAGCGCCCTCCCCTCCTGGGTCACCACTGCACCCGTTGGCTGTTTGCCGATTGATACTACTCCGTGCAGCCAACCACGGAGAGGTTAGAAGGCCCAGACCACCATCTTCGGCATTCAGATTCGAAGACTTCGCGGTGACTTGCCCACACCTCCGGCTCCCCCCGAGGCTCCCCGACCACACCACCGCCGTCCGGCCATCTGGACGGTCCGCTTCTAGCAGGCCGTAGCCGACGCGCCAGCTAAAGATTGCCATCGGAAGGCATCCCTTTACCGCTTCCTGCTCAGCCCAGCCCAGCCCTGTGCCGAGCCCGTCCTTGTGCAGGCTTCCCGAATAGGCATTCACCATGGACACATTATTGTGAGTCGTCTCCCCGGTTTCATTTTTTTCCTTTGGTTCATTCATTATTCCATCCTGGGCCAATGGGACGACATCGTTGGCATCACTACACCACCGTCACTAGCCTTCCCTCGCAAGCCTACGCCCAGGACTGAATTTCCGCGCTCCTCTGGACCTCCATGTATCCCACATTCGACCCACATCCACCAACTTCAACCGCCTTGTTCTTTTTCCCCAACTTCCCCCCACAGTAGGCCAGAGCCATGGATCAGCCAGCATCCGACCCCAAAACAGGCCAGTGCTCTATACGGGCCCGTCCTGAGGCCCCCGCTGGGCACCCATACCAGCACTCGGGATCGGCTGTTTTCGACGATAGCGACAGTGCCGATGCCGAGGCGGAAGCGAACCCTCAGGTCCCGCCCGTCGTCGCTTCCCTGCCGGAGCTTGGCTTGGCTCTAGATGACCACACCACTACACTCTTCAGCAAGACTGACAACAATAGGACTGCCCAAATTGCGGCAAACGCGCCCCGCTACCGCCGCAAAAGCTCGACCTTTATCGACGCCATCCATGACACCGCCGAGGATCATGGGGATAGGGCCCCGGCCCAGCTGTATAGCACCATGTCGGGCCGTCTGTTCCATTCTGGTCGCATCGCCATTGTGATGGTTGGACTTCCTGCACGCGGAAAGACGTGAGTTTCCCCGTTCCCGCTAGTCGTGTCTGGCGTTCGAAGCGCGGCGGTATATCTTGACCTGGCGCTATTTTCTCCATCTCCTTTAGCGGAGAATTTCCAACGTTTTCCATTGCGTGCTAACCTCGAGTATAGACACATCTGCGTATCGCTTTCGAGGTACCTCCAATGGTAAGTAAGAGAACCGCCTCCATAAACCTCCGGCTTAATGCACCTCGACCGTAGTTCGGGCCGCGGCTATTAATCACTGACGCGCTCTTGGCACTCAGGCTCGGTGTCAAAACCCGCATATTCCATCTTGGTGACTACCGAAGGGCCACTGTTGGCGACCACGGCGACGTTCCCGACGACTACTTCTTTCCGAACGCATCGCCGGCATCCGTGATCCTCCGGCAGAAGATTCTCAAGAAATGTCGAGAGGACATCTACGCCTGGCTCAACCATGAGAATGGCCAGGTTGCCATTTACGATGCTGTGAACCCAACTTCCATTGGCAGGCGAAACCTTGCTAAGGAGTTTTCCCGGCACGACGTCCAGGTATGTGTCGCCAGAGCCCCAGTCACGTTGCAGACATCACAAGTCTAACGCATCTACCATAGACCCTTTTCATCGAGTCATACGTGGATGACGAGCGCATTCTTGAAATGAATGCCCGAAGTGTCAAGATCTCGTCACCAGACGTAAGTAGTCGGTGTCGCGGCAGCATCTTGTTCGGCGTGGGTACTGACCCGAGATCAGTTCGAAGGAATGGATCCCGATGATGCAGCGAAGCTGTATCTGAAGCGCATCGAAGCGAGGATCCCCGTGTATGAGACAATGGAAGAGAAAGAGCTTAACCGCATCAAGATGATCAACGCTGGACAGAAGATCTCGTACAACAACGTCAGCTTCGGTTACCTCTCTCACCGCATCGTTTTCTACCTCACCAACCTGCAGATCAAGACCCGCGCGACATACTTCGTGAGGGCCGGGGCTGCGACCGAGGAGGATTCTTACAGAGCCGACGCGCCCCTCTGCGAGGAGGGATTCGAGTACGCGAAACTCATGGCCGATACTCTCATCAAGCATAGGGCGGAGAAGCATGAGAAAATAGCTGAGAAAGAAGGTCGCGATGACCCGATTAGCCCGCTTACGGTGTGGACTTCAACCAGGCTTCGCACCATCCAGACGGCGCAGCATCTGAAAGATAAAGGCTACACCGTGAGGCAACGCCCGCAGATGAGCCAGATAAATCCCGGCGTCTGCGAGAAGCTTTCGGAGAAGGCGATCCGGCAGCGGTACCCCGACGAGGTGGAGAAACATGAAGTGGACCCCTACCACCATCGATACCCTAGAGCAGAGGTAAGCTTCACATGTCAACCCACCCTCTCTCTCTAGGTTCCACACCGAAGGATTAATTAACCTGCTGCTAGTCATACCACGACCTCGCCGTGCGCCTGGAGCCCATCATCCTCGAGCTCGAGCGCGAGAGCAGCGATCTCCTGATCGTGGCTCACGAGTCCGTCCTCCGTGTTCTTTACGCCTACCTGATGCACTGCTCCACAATGGACATTCCCTTCCTCCACTTCCCCCGCGACGAGATCATCGAGATCATCCCCGCGGCGTACCAGAACGAGTCCCAGCGTATCCACATCACGGGCGTGGATCCCAAGATCATTCCCAGTTCGCCGCAGGACATTCGCATCCCGGTCCCGCCTGGCGTTGCGAGCGGGCAGATGAGTCCCATCACGGGGCTGTCGTCCCCTGCGGAGTGGGTCGAGAACCCAAGCAAGAAGGAAGGGGGTAGCAAGTTGGGCCAAAGGGCTCACGACGAAGACTAGCCTGCAAGGGACACGGGACGATGGAGTTTCAAGCATTCTTTGTTTTTCTTTCCAGGGGGACAGGAGAGCGAGGGGGTTGAGGGACTGGCCAATAGGGCGAATATGCCTGCTTCGTCCATTGCGAGGTCAGCGAGGAACCGCAGGGCCCTGGAGTTAGCTAGTGCCTAGCAGGGCGAAGCCAAAGCCGGGATAAAATCAGTTTTCATCAACTTCTTCATTATCGTAGCTGGCCTGGTCCAGCGGGTATCAATCATTGCTTCTCCCACACTCATCCGTATCTAGACATCTTCCCACAATCCTTCCGAGCACTAACTCCCCATCCCAGATCCCATTGTCCTTGCGCCAGGGGACCAGCGGGGCGGTTACATGACGACACATTCCCTATCAGACTCGTCCCCCTCGTCCCCCTTGTCCCCCTTGTCCCCCTTGTCCGCCTTATCCCCCTTGTCTGCCTTATCTCCCTTATCACCCTTATCTTCTTTCTCAACCTTGACCCCCTTCCCCTTCCCCTTCCACCTCCTCTTCTCCCTATTCTCGACACCCTCCTCCTTCCCGTCCGCGGACGGCGCCCTCGTAGACGGCGAGGACGGGCCCTCGCGTAGGAACTCCTTGCTGGTCCGCAGGAGGCCCAGCTTCATCCCCAGCGACGCCCGGCCCTCGCCCTGCTGGCTGGGATTCCGAGACTTCGAGCCCCGCGAGAAGCGCGCCGCGGCGCGGGAGAGGCGCTGCGCCGTCGTCTCCTCGCTAGGCGTGGCGGGCGCGACGGGGGAGGCCGTGCCCGGTGTGTGTGGTGACGCCTCAGGGAAGACGTCCGCGAGAGTGATGCTCTGCGGCCGGCTGTTACCGCGGGAGGAGCCGGGGGGGTATATCCCTTCGTCGCTCGGGGTGAGGGCCGGGCGGCCGATGTCGAGGTCCGACGAGATGCGGATGCTGGGCTTCGAGGAGGTAGAGGCGGGTGTCGCGTTCACCGAGGTGTTCGTCGAAGGCGAGCGG
The DNA here is from genome assembly GCA_017657125.1 of Scopulariopsis brevicaulis. Lineage (NCBI taxonomy): Eukaryota > Fungi > Ascomycota > Sordariomycetes > Microascales > Microascaceae > Scopulariopsis > Scopulariopsis brevicaulis. The sequence continues at coordinate 21,065 of JAGFNX010000098.1, read as the reverse complement.
CTCGTGGGTATCGTGGTTGAGTCGCCGGGGTTGAGAATGCCCAGGGTGGCCAGGCTGGCCAGGGATTCGTTGTAGGCCGGGGGCTCGGTGGGAATAATGTCGGTCGAGTCGACGGCCGGGACGATCTGGTAGAAGAGGAGGTACGGCATCTCGCCCTTGAGCCCCTGCTTCAGGTCCTCGACGGGCGTTACGCGGCTTTCGAGGAGGAGGTCGTCGAACTTGACCCACTGGGACTCCTCGTAGTCTGGCGGCGGGTCGATATCGCACCTCCTGTTGTCCGTCAGCAGCTTCGGGTCGACCCTCGCGAGCGCGACGTAGTGACCGCTCTGGAGCGAGTCCCCGCGGTGGCAGACAACCGACTGCAGCACGAGCTTGTAGCCGGTGCTGAAACCGTGGGGGTCCTTCTCAACCTGTTCCTCGTTGTCGAGGATAAAGTTCGGTAGCCTCAGCACGTCCGGGATATCGATATTGGTGTCTTTGCGCTGCGGCATGCCGTCCTTCGTCATCCCGTAGCGTTTTAGGCAGATGCCGAGCACCGGCCTCTGGCGAATATTAATCTCCAACTCTCGGTCGCTACGGGGCTGGCTGTTCTGAGCTGTTCCGCTTGGCGTATGCCAGGCTTCAAAGAGGTGTTAGTCGGAAAGACCCGGCGAGATATGGGGTTTTGGAAGGGGGTAACATACGCATAAGGCGGAAGAACTGCCAGGCCGGTATCGTCACTGCCTTGACAGCCACGGAACCTTTTCTCTGGAGCTGCCGCGATGGCGAAGGGGCTTCGCCAGTCGGGCGGCCGCTCTTGTCGATGAGGACACGCTGTATTACCGTGGCCGAGCGCTGCCGCGGCGGTGGCGGCGAGGACGAAGAAGATCCTGTTTCCGCAGCACTTGTGGTATGCGGCATGGTCGCGCGTCTCGGCGAGGCTGAAAGCCCCGAAAGGTCTGGTTTCGGGGTTGTAGATCCGGACGTCGCGTCATCCTCATCGGATACAAAACGGATGGTCGGCTTCGGAGAGACAGGCGACTCTGTCAACACGGGCTTATCATCCGGGACAAAAGAGGTAATTGGGGAGAGGGGGGGCTCGGTGCTCGTAGGCTTCGTTTCCATGCTGTCCCTGAGCACGTCAACCTGGGCGTTCAAGTATTCCTCGAGGCAGTCTTCCAATCTGACGCCCTTGCCATCTGGGTCCGGTGGGACAGCCAGATTGAGTAGACGCTCGTATATAACCTTGTGATCGCTCTCGTCACTTTTCCCGTGGTGGAATAGGTCGACCTTGAGGGAGAGCAAGGGAAGTTCGAGCGTCTCGGTGATGAAGTTGAAAGCCTCCGAGGTGTCCTGCTGCTCGAGCAATCGAGCGTCTGCCCAACCACACTCTGCAAGAGTCTCTTGCAGCAGCTCAGTCTAGAACGGGGGGGTGGAAGGTCAGTACGAACCCGCCTAACCAGACTCGCATGCGAGGATGCTTGAACGTACGGTATCCGTATGGATGAGCTCTCCCGATCTCAGCAAATTCACCCATAACCGCAATATCGTCGCCAGCTTCCGATGTGACTCGTTCTCAAAGTCCCTCTTTAACATCCGCTCAAAGGCATCAAAGCGCGCAAACATGGCGAAGAGCAAGGCGTCGAGGTAGCAAGTCACGGCGCCACGGTTCTCCGCCCCGGCCATCTTGACCTTAGCATCATACCGGACAATTTTTCCCGCTCCTGCGTTTTGCTGGAAGCAGATGAACTTGGCAGCTTTCTCGACGTCCCCAGCGGCGGTTTTACTCGCTAGTATCCTTTGTATGTAGTCCGGCGAGGCACCGGTGACATCTAGCTCCGATAGCCTCGCGGCGACACTCTCGATCTAACTTGTATCAGATCCCGAACCACTTGGACGCTCGATCGTATTCGTACCTTTGTATCCTCTTCGTTTTTCTCGCCATTCGTGTTATCGACTCCATTCTTGGGGGCAAGCTTCGCGTTGTCTGATTTCGATAGGAAGCTGAGCAGCTCGGAAGATCGGGGACGAGACTGGAGAGCAAGCAAACGCGATGTTAGCCCATGGGCCGCAGCGACAGGCGACGGGATGAGAACATGCCTTGGAAAGGTCTTCCTGAGTTGACTCCTTGGGCTTTTCTCGCCGAGCCGTGACAGCGGTTCTGTCACGAAGGTTGAGGAATCTCCGAGACTGCATATTGAGGATCGGGACCGAACGTGTTGCGGGTCGATGGGGCGCGAGACACGCTCATTAGGAGGAGATGGTAAAGCGATGGAAGCGCGGTGGGCTATGAACTCTCCAAATCCATTCCCGCCAAGTCCGACCAAAGTTAACGGATGAGAGAAGCAGCGACGGGTGGCCGCGTGGGATTAAGGTTGGTGTTTCCCCGCGTCTTTCGGTGGCCTGACGAGCAGATTGCCCAGACCCTGCTGGAGGATTTGGACAAGAGCCCCACTTTCGACGGATACGAGTTGTCAGGCTGGTGTTGAGTATTCTCTGTATGCCGGGAGGCTGGATGGCGAGATTCTGCTGGATGGGAAAGCGCCAGCCAAATCGTCAGCGTTGGAGGAGGGGTTCTCCCAGGAGCTGGCTGCTACTATGGTGGGGTAAGTGGGGGCTCCCCGAAGCAGCTGTAAGCACCTGAGGCGGCAAGATATGTGTAAGACGAATAATTAATCAGACTACAAAAAGAGGCATAAAAGTCCCGGAGCGATCGATTCGCCCGAGTGAACACGATTGCGAGTAAGGCGTTCTTGGGGTTCAAGAAATAAAACAATGTCTGAAGGGAGTAGTGAGGGAGGGTGTTGGAATGCGCCTCTGCAGGTGCCTAAGGCGGTTTCAAGTCTTGTAAAGTGTCTGTAATAGGCGTACGCACGAAACCTTTACGAGTCATACAAAACACATCTTTCGCAGGAGGCAACTCTGCATATATACCAAGGCTCTTCCTCCTCGCCGCCAGCTGTTCAAATCGATAGTGTGGGGAGACAGTCGGGGGGTTGTGGAGATCACGGCCAAAGCATCGACCTATTCTCGGCTTGGCTGGATCTTGTGGACAAGATCTGTCTTCAACAGCAGGACGTTAAACTGCAGCCTGGCCTGGGCAAGAGCAGAAGTTGTATTACCTACCGGCGTCGGGGAACAGAGCGGGGCCGATTGCAGGCTTTCAGCGGGCTCCGCAACCCCGTCTGCCGAGCTCGGGGCTGCTGACGACGCCTTCGCGTTATTCGCCACAGACGAGAGCCATCATATCGCGCACATGAAGCCCCCGTACGTACGTTTCAAACATTCTATTGCCTATTTGGGCAGGTGCCCAGCTCAGGCGGCCACTGCGGCACGGACTGCTTGTCCACCTGGTCTCTAATCGCGGGTTCGCCGGGCCGCTACGGGCGACGAACACGTCGTCTGATTCCGTCGTTCAGGCGCAGAGTCGGGCACCTGGGGCCGCAGGGTGCACCGGAAGAACGCCGATTGCAAGATAGTCCTGCGCACCAAATCACATCGGTCCCAAAGCTAAGCGGCTTCTTCAAGGAACCGGAGTCATCAAACAGGCATCCAGATTTACTTGGTTGTGATGAAAGGACCGTAAGACACCACCATATTGCGAAGAGTGTATGTGTTCGGATGGACGCCGCGAATGATCTCGCGATTCCGCATGTATCGTCGGACAGGTGAGGACTCCGACTTGATCCAGAGAATCACGGACGGCGCGGGTCCCGGATCTGTGACGTAATCTCCACAATCAGATTGGAGTTCCCTTGACTATATCACATGATATATCACGTGTCAGTGACCCGAATCCTCGTTGTACCTCCGTATCTCTAGCACGCTCCTAGGCGTCGCGAAATTTTAGCGAGCCCGAAGCACGAGGAGACATTGCGATACCAAGCTCCGGACAACAAAGCCGCCATGTCTGCACTTCGGGAGGGGCCTCGCATGGCCCGGTTCATATCCAGCTCTTCTTCAAGACTCCCATTGGCCTGGACATGCCGGAGATTCGCGTCATCCGCGCCGTCGCCGCCCTCGGTTGATGCTGGACTCGCCGATCTGGAGTCCACGCCCCTGGAGACGTACGCGAAGCCGGACGAGTCCGTGGTCGAGTCCTTCAACGAGAGGAAGCGCGCCGCGAAGGACCAGTATCTTCCCGGGAACAGGTGAGCCGTCCCCGCGCCACTCTTGCGCAGCCCAGCGGCTAACACCCGGCCATCTAGGTACCAATATCACCCGCCCAAGTACGATCGTGGCCCTCTACACCCCGTGCAGTCCCCCGTCCGCTCCGACCCCATCGCGCGGAACTTCATGCCTGGGCCCTTCAACCTGCCCCGGCTGAAGCAGACGTTCGACGACACCGTCTCCTCCGACCTCCTGACCCTCACATACCTCCACACGCCGCCCGGCACCCCGAAGAGGCCCGAGCGCGAGCGCCTACGAAAATGGGTCGGCGACAACCCTTACTTTGAGAACCGTCCCCTGCGGGGACCCCGTGGCGGGTCGACCCTTCCGATCCTCGAGAAGGACATCAAGTTCAACAGCATACCGCGCATCCACGCCGTGCACATGGACTCGTACGTCCCCGAGGCGGCCACCAAGGACTACGATTTCCTGTACATCGCGCGGTCGGTCATGCAATCCATCAGCGGGCGGTGTCCGAGGGTTACGTGGGTGAAGACGCCCGTGGTCGGCTGGAAGGTGCGGGGCGGCGAGAACGCGGGCTGCAAGGTGACCATCTTTGGGGACCAGGCCATGGAGTTTGTGGACAAGCTCACCAGCCTCGTCTTCCCCAAGATCAAGGACTGGCCGGGTCTTAAGGGTATTATTGCACACAGCCGTTCTTTCATTCATTCTCTGGGACTAATGTTTCGTCTAGCTGGCTTTGACGGGAGCGGCAACCTCAGCTTTGGATTCACCCCGACTGAGATCTCTCTGTTCCCGGAGATCGAGTCCAACTTCGACGTAAGTGCTGATCTACCCCCGTTGCTACTGCTGAACAGTGCTAACAGTCATCTAGATGTATCCTCAGAAGGTCCGGCTCCCCCTTTAATGTTCCCCCTCCCCGTCGAATTGTACTAACATACTTGCAGAGTATTCCCGGATGCAACTTTGTCGTCGAGACCACGGCGACTTCTGACCGCCAGGCGAACCTCCTGTTCCGAGCGATGGGTGTTCCGTTCCGCAATTAGAAGGTCGGATCGATGTCACATTTCCAGAGATAGACGGCGAGAGGCGGGCTTTCTAAGGCAGAGCCGCATACCCCTGTACACATCAAATGTATAACACTGTAGAGATGCACGAAACATTTTCCCATGTCTATTATCCTAGAACGTTGGAACCGTAAAACCCACGCGCAGATCCTTTTTCCCGTGACTTCAGTGTACCAGACCTCGACCGTAACGCCAGGCTCCCCAAGTATGCAGCTGTAGACCATCCCTCACGCTTGACCCTTCAAAACCCCGCCGCTCAATTCGCCGCCTCCTTGAGCGGGTTCATGACCGTATCCACGGAATCCATGTCATCCGCAGTGATCTTTCCATGCACCCGGCCCTTCTTCCCCAGCTCCTCCACGCACACGTCCATGGCGGGCTGGTAATTCCTGGACGCCGAGCTGAGCGCGTAGACGGCCTTCTTCCTCACGGTCTTGTCCTCGGCGTCGTCCACCGCAATGCCCACCAGCGTGGGGATGCCCCCCATGGCGAGCAGCTTCTCCTGGCTCTGGACGTTGTTCTGCACGGCGGTGCCGACGCACCACGCGGCCATCCTCCTGATCTCGGCCTCCTCGTGCGCTAGGCACCCTAGCAGCGGGGTCCACAGCGACAGGTTCGCGATGTTGTTCGCGTTGTCTATGCTCTCGATGAGCTGCTCGAAGTTGTCAAAGGCCGTGAGCTTGGACTCGAGCGTTATCTCAGGGTCCGAAGACGTGATGTGCTCCATGGCGGACTTCATGAGGTCCGCCTCGCTGGGCCCGCCGAAGAGAGACTTGAGGAGTTCCGGGTCGAGCTGGCCCTGGTTCTTGGGGCCCTCGTAGCTGTCCTGGTTCTCGAGACTCCACGCCAGGAGCTTGTTGAGGTTCTTGTCACCCATTGTGAAGAATTCAAGGTGAAATGAAGTTGCTTGATATGCGCGCTGAGATGACGGGGATACAGGACGAAGCTTTTTAAATCAAGAGGCCGAACTTCTCACTCTGTTTAATCGGCGGCGGTTCTTCACTTTTTGTTCGAGACGGTACGTGCTTTATGCGCCTGCGATCGCTCACAGCATCAAGTGAGCGCGGGCACCTTCAAGAATCTTCTCGAAGGGCCGCCTCCGAGTCACGTGCTCGGGCAATGTACATCCACTACCTCGAACTGATAAGCAAGCCCAAGGGGCAAAGTAGACGGGTGTGTCCATGGCCAATTATATATCCAGTTCAAGCTACGAGCGATATAATTTGCAATCTCCCAGTATCATTTGCCCGCCAGTTTGTTCGCGAACTTGCCCATCAAAGTGGGCTCAGGGACAAGGGCCCTCATATCCGTTCGCACTCCCAGGGGTTGTCCTCGGGAGCACAGTGCCCTTGGATGAGCACGACCCTCATGCACACTGAGCATGCAAAAAGGCCTTAAAATGAAAATGTCACTCCGAGCTGACCAATGATGAAGCGCGGCCGCCCGATAAACGGGCTGCCCCACCTAAGCATTGCCCCTCCTTTTTTCCACGAAGGTACCTTCCGTTGGTCGGCGCGGACAGATCCCGAGCAACACGACGACTTGCGTGGGACGCTGGCGACCGTCAAGACGTCGCGGAGGCGGGTCCGGGTACTCTGCAGAAACGGCGAGGAATTGTGGGAAAGCGGGCTAGCCGCATTTCTCATGCGGCGATCAGGCTCCAGCTCTCGCAGGATGCAACGGGCGGTCAGCTTGCGAGGCTGTCATGTTCATGTACCAAGGTGCACACCCCCCTGTCGGGCCCCCCGTCTGCCGTCCGCCCCTCGCCCCCGTAAATTTGTTGAGCGAGGCGGCAGGCCAGAAGGAAGCAGGAGCTGATTTTTAGGCGCTGCCGGGCCGGCTTTGGGGCGGCTGGAGGACGGTGGCGAGAATTTGGCCTTGGGGCGGGATCCGGACGGTGGCCGGAAATAGTTGCCCGCTGAGCCACGGCGGAGTCCAAACTCAGTTATGGGAGCATGGCGTCACCGCATCCACGAGGTTTGTGCCACGAGGGAAGGCGGAGTTGCGGTGCTGACGCGGACCGCTTGTGGTGTCACCAAGTGTCATGCTCGGGATGCATGGACGCATCTAGGCTGGGCCGGCTGCGTAGGCCTGGTGTTTCATCCCGTCCATGGGCGGAGTTTGTTTCTCGAGTCTTACTGCTCAGCGGAGTGGCAGAATAGGCATCGAGATAAACGCCCATCCTCACATCCGCGTAACGGGCCCCTTTGCATCGGCGAGATGATGGGCCCGGCCCCTAAAATGTTGCCTGAAATCCCCTTTCTCTGAACTGATAGGTCCTTAAGATGATGCCTAGACTTCCGCTCATCGGAATTAATATGCCCCCTAAAATGATGCCTAGATCTCCTTTCCGCCTGGTCGTGATCGTCTCACTCTCCAAGATTGCAGATTCCACGCTGCGGAGCCGGGCCCAGCCACCCGAATTGGATGGCAGATTGGAGAAAGGACAGCAGTACGCACTCAGTCCCCGCTTGTGCCCGTGCTGTCGAGCAGGTCACGGCTCCCGTTAGGCTCCCACATTTCCCCAGGCCTAGCGCTGCTGGGCACCGCTAGAGCTCGCAGGCAGGGAATAGCACCCCTAAGCTCCTGAGCTGACCAGTACGGCGGAGGTACCGTACCGATACAGCCACAGGCCTACCCACAACCTTCTCCCCTCCTGGACATCAACACGCTGAAATACCACCTTCGTCTTAGGTTCCCTCCCCCACCGCCGAAATAAATTCCGAGTCTCCTCCTTTTCCCCCCCTTTCAACCTCGCCATCCCCATCTCGAGCGCCTTCGCCATTGACTTTATCCCTCGCACCTCCCGCCGTCCGCTCCCACGATCAGGATCGCGCGAGCTTCGTTGATCTCACCACCGACTTTTTCTCGCTTGTCGATTTTCCGTCATCTCCCCTCGGGCTCAGTAATCTGTCATCATGGAAGGTACGCCAGCACCAGGACTCCCCGCTCACCATCATCCATCGCCTCCAGCTGCCTCCGTCTCGTCCGATCCGGGCGCGAGGCGCTGCCTTTCGATGCATTTTTGCTAATTTCGGATGACTCCTACAGACGAAGTTGCCGCTCTCGTTATCGACAATGGGTAAGCTTTCCCCGCAAAGCTCTCACCGACCTCCCCCCACCGCCCTAGACCGCCGCGGTAGCCCACACGGCCATTGCGAGGACGGGAGAGCTGGGCGAACTCCACCAGCTCCATCCTCTGGCGATGGGAAAATAAAAATGGCGTATATTGGCATCGATATCTAACGAGGGTATAGCTCCGGCATGTGTAAGGCCGGTTTCGCCGGCGACGATGCTCCTCGTGCTGTCTTCCGTGAGTCGACCCCGCTCTTCCTGCTGCCCGATCAACCGATCTGCTCGACATGAGATCTGGCGAGAAATCCATCGTCGGCGGGAAACTGTATTAACAAGTGGTTTCCAGCGTCCATTGTCGGTCGCCCCCGCCACCATGGGTATGTGTTTCCGCCCCTCACGGCTTCGTGATCGGAGCCCTCCCCGCCCCATGACGCAAGGATCCCTCCTAACCCGCCGGCGTTTTCTAGCATCATGATTGGCATGGGTCAGAAGGACTCGTACGTTGGTGATGAGGCCCAGTCGAAGCGTGGTATCCTCACCCTCCGCTACCCCATCGAGCACGGTGTCGTCACCAACTGGGACGACATGGAGAAGATCTGGCACCACACCTTCTACAACGAGCTCCGTGTCGCGCCCGAGGAGCACCCCGTCCTCCTCACCGAGGCGCCCATCAACCCCAAGTCCAACCGCGAGAAGATGACGCAGATCGTCTTCGAGACCTTCAACGCCCCCGCCTTCTACGTCTCCATCCAGGCCGTCCTGTCGCTGTACGCCTCCGGTCGTACCACCGGTATCGTGCTCGACTCCGGTGATGGTGTGACCCACGTTGTCCCCATCTACGAGGGTTTCGCTCTCCCCCACGCCATCGCCCGTATTGACATGGCTGGCCGCGACTTGACCGACTACCTGATGAAGATCCTCGCGGAGCGCGGCTACTCCTTCTCCACCACGGCCGAGCGCGAAATCGTTCGTGACATCAAGGAGAAGCTCTGCTACGTCGCCCTTGACTTCGAGCAGGAGATCCAGACGGCGGCCCAGAGCTCCAGCCTCGAGAAGTCCTACGAGCTTCCTGACGGCCAGGTCATCACGATCGGCAACGAGCGATTCAGGGCGCCCGAGGCGCTCTTCCAGCCCTCGGTCCTCGGCCTCGAGAGCGGCGGCATCCACGTCACCGCCTGGCAGTCGATCATGAAGTGCGATGTTGACGTCCGAAAGGATCTGTACGGCAACATTGTCATGGTATGTTTTTCCTTCTCCCGTGTGATGGCAGTCGTGTTCGGAACTATGCTAACGATGTGTGCAGTCTGGTGGCACCACCATGTACCCTGGTCTCTCGGACCGTATGCAGAAGGAGATCACTGCTCTTGCTCCCTCGTCGATGAAGGTCAAGATCATTGCTCCTCCCGAGCGGAAGTACTCTGTCTGGATCGGCGGTTCTATCCTTGCTTCGCTCTCGACGTTCCAGCAGATGTGGATCTCGAAGCAGGAGTACGACGAGAGCGGCCCCTCGATCGTCCACCGCAAGTGCTTCTAAGCGTGGGGGGCGTCGATGGCAGATAGGCAGTTACGAAGCACCAGCTAATAAGTACATTATTCTTTCGGCTTGTTCCTCTACTAGGTCAGGGTCCACGGCTGCCTTCCACGGACGGAGGTTGCGACGAGTGCGGAGACTTCGGTCCAGCGGATGTATTAGTCGAGTGTCTCATAGTTAACCAAAAGTTTTGGCCTGGGGCTTGGGCATGACTAGGGGGTTCAAATTGAGGCTGTGTTTCCGTAGGTTATACGATACGAGAGGGTTTAGCGTGTGCGATGTGGGCCCCGAGGCCTTTTCTTAAACTGTTCACGACTTGAGGTGCGTGAAGTGCCGTCTGGTGATGTCGTCTGGCGATCTTTGTCTATTGATTGTTATACAGTCGTAGATGTACATGTACGGGCAGGGGGGAAACTGACGTCGCCTTAACTCTGGCTATCGCCCGTCTTGCCCTCTCCTTGTCCGTGCCGTCCTTCCTCCCCCTCTCCCGTCGCCTCTCCCTTCCCCTCTACCTTTGCTTGTATCTCCTCACTGCGCTCTACCTCCACGTCTCCATCCTCCTCCTCCACCTCCTCTCCCTCCGCCTCCTTATCCGCCTCGTGCCCGCGATACTTCCTCCTGCTCTTCTTGGCGGCGCTGGCCCTCTTCTTGCGCTTCCTGTCCGCGATGGCGGCGGAGCGGCTCGCGTCGCCGTTCTCGAGCTCGTCGAGGCGCGCGGCGAGGAGGTTCCGGGCTATTGTGCGGTTCTGGGAGCGGGAGCGGGTGGCCTGGGACTTTACTACTATGCCGGTCGGGAGGTGCTTTAGCTGGACGGCGGAGTTTGTCTTGTTCTGATTACACGAAAGGCTGTTAGCGTTTTGCGCCTTGGGGATTTGGATATAGGAACGGGGGGTTCTGTAGGTGTTTGGGTTGTTTGTTGGTAAGGGCGGAGGGAGAGGGAGGATGGCGTGGGGGAGGGGGGAACGGTACAATCTTTTGGCCTCCCGGGCCGCTGCCCTTTATAAAGGCCTCTTCTATGTCATCCTCTGGTGGCGGCGTCGGGCGCGCGGGGAGGTTCTGCTTGGAGGGCTTGTTCTTGGGGAGCACGGCCGAGGTGGTAAAGGGCCGGAGGGGCGAGCGTGGGAGGTGCCGTGCGAGGCGTAGAAGGGGGAACATTATGAAATTCCCATTATATCCGGTTCTGGGGGGGAGAAGCCGCTTGGAGCTGGTTGTCGCGAGCTCGGGCGCGGCTTTGCGTCGAGAATTGGGCTTGAGAGGTGTCGTCGGTGGTTTAGGCGCGTTGGTGGTCTCGGGGCGCCCCGCTAGGCTTGTAACCGGCACGGCGGGTGGAAATTCTGCTGCCTGCGAGCGGGAAACTCCTCTAATCACAAGCTTCCCTCCTTAATGCGCCTAATCCCACCCTCCTCCCGACAAAACGACTTTTACCAAACCGCATTTCTTCCCCTTCGCAATTACGATCTAATCTCTCGCCCATAATCCCTCTCTGGGCAATTATACATAGAGCCAGCCTCACTTTATCGAGCAAACGCCCCCACGACCCCGACGGATCCGCGGCAGACGACTCGCGCGGACGGCTCTTTTCTACAGGTCCCCGAGGCACGACGCGATTCGGATCGCGTTCCACGTCACCACGCAGCGCGAATATTTAGGCGGTAACAGACGAGATGACTGTCCTGGCGTCTCTTGTACAGTGGCTCCAGCTGAAGAAATATCAGCTGGAGGTGTCGTTTAGTGTATACATCTACACGCCACTGGAGAAGTTCATCTTCTGTACGTCGCCCCATTCCCCATTCCCCTCTCCCCTTCCCCTGCCCCTCATGCACGTCGTCACTCCCAGCGGTACACCGATAAGGAGAAAAGGGGAGCTAACAAAGAAAACCCCTCCAGGGTCCGTCCTCTTCCTCCTCACGAGCCTCACCTTCATCGCGACCTTCCTCTACCTCCCCCAGCACATCATCTTCCTCATGAACCGCGCCTGGTTCTACGTGCACGGCGACAGCGTCGACGTGCTGGAGATGACCAAGGAGGCGGTGCAGACGCTCGCCGGCGGCGACGGCGCGGCCGCTGAGGCGGGTGCCACGGCGGCTGGGACGCTCGCGGGGGCGGCGGCGGCTGTTTCGGGGGTTGCGGAGGGGGCGACTGATATTGTGAGGGAGCTGTAATGCTGTGAGGGTTAAGTCGAGAATATGAGCCGGGCTGCGGTGGGAGCAAAAGTAATGACAGGGAGTGGTGAGGAGGGGCGAGCGGGTTACAGGACATGGGCGGCGTTTGGTGCGGGTTCGTTTTCAAATGGATAGAATACACGGTTTTATCGTGCCAACGGGGACGAGAGAGTCTGGGCGCAGGCAAACCTCGGTACGGCATTATACTCTCCTCGGGGAGAACAGCACACACTTAATAGTCCATAGACGCTTAATTTTTGCAGCAGCTTGTTCTACTACGGCATGCCTTTTTCCTTCCCCGCTTCCTCTCGCCAGATATACCCGTTAGATATCTCCGTGCCGGTATATCCTCAGGCACGTATCCTCGCCCGCAATGGCGAGCGTGGCGCCGTCCTGCTCGTTTTGCGATGGCCGCCAGGCGAGTTGTAGGACTGCCTTGGAAGGGCAGAGGCTGGATGTGGTCAGTATACTCGTTGGTAATGGTAGAGGTTGGCGGAGTCACGTACCTCGGGTCTAGTTCGATCCTCGACACGAGGGTGAGATCCTGGGCGTTGAGTGTGCATATCGAGACATTGCCCGCCTCGTTGCCCACCGCGAGGACGAAGTGCCCGTCCTTACTCTTCCTCGGGAGGAAGTCGATGGCCGTAGCCGCCTGCCCAGCCGGGACCGCCGTCACCATCCCAAACGCCAACTTCCCCTCTCGCTCCTCGCCCCTCCACACCTTGACCTGCTTATCCCGCCCCGCCGTCGCGAACACCTCCCCCTCCGGTGCCCACGCCGCGTCGAGTATCATCCGCGAGTGTCCCTTCGGATCACTCTGCAAAAGCGAGAACCCACCCTCAGCGTCCCTCCCGAACACAGCCCACTGCCTGTCCCGCCCCACGCTCAGGATTCGCCGGTCATCAGGCGAGAAGCGCACCCGCGCTGCCGTGAGGCTGTGTGCCACGAGGGGCGGCTTGACCTCTGTCCAGCGCTCCGTCTCGAACAGTCGGATGACGGCGTGGTTGGCGGCGCTGGCCTTGCACGCGCTGGCGATGAGCTTCCCGTCGTGGCTGGCTGCCAGGCACGAGATCTCGTAGCCGTGCCCGTACAGCTTCTCCGTCTCGGGCCAGAGCGTGTACTTGGACAGCGCGTCCTCGAACGGCGGGCGCTCGATCTCTAGCGCGGACCGCAGCGCGTCAGTCGCCGTGGCGACCGTCTCGTCGCCGTCCGCCCCCTCCGCCTCCGGGCCCGCGGGGTCGACCGCCTTGTTGGAGAGGCCCAGGACGGGGATGTTGGCCGCGTCGGGCATGGAGCCGACGTCCGACTCGAGGCCGCAGAGCCGGTTTAGGAGCCCCGCGACGGCGCGCGGCTCGCGGAAGACGCGGAGGAGCTTCTCGTCGGCGCCGGACACGAACTGCGTCTCGCCGAGGGTGTCGATGCAGTTGAGGTCGTAGCCGTGGATCTGCGGCCTCGACATCTCGTGCCACGTCCCCGGCCCGCCGGCGCCGCGCCACGCCGCGTGGAGACGGGTAGTCTGGTCGGAGCTCGTGGAGAGGAGGTACGAGCCGCTGCGCGACCACGCGATGCCCGTGATTGCCTTTGTGTGGCCCGTCACCGCGATGGCTGGCCGCCACTGGCCCCCGGCCTCGTCGTAGTCCCACCGCCTCCAGCTTCCCGTGCGGCCGAGGACCACCATTGACCTCCCGTCGGTACGCCACAGGCCCGTCCAGAAGCCGCCGATGCTCCCCGTCGCCGTCGTGGCGCCCTTGTCGCGGCTGATCTCGCCGAGGCGCGTCGTGCTGGCCCAGACGCCGGACTCGGGCTCCGGCTCCCAGATCGCGAGCGAGTTGTCCGCCGACGCAGAGAGTAGCTTCAGTTCGCCGCCGGGCGCGAGGTTCCATTGTACGGCGTAGATCCAGTCCTCGTGGCCGAGGAGGAGCGCCTCGAAGGTCACGGAGAAGTCCCGGTCGTTTATCCGTAGCCTGTGGACCTTGTTGGACGGCGCGTTGCCGGGGAGGTGGGCGTCGCGGAGGGGGTCTGCGGCCGCGGCGGCGGAGAGCGCGGGGAGTTGCTTGCCCTCGTGGATCCGCCAGAGCCGGATATACTTGTCCTGGCTCGCGGAGGCGAGCAGGTAGTCACTCGTGCCGACGTCGCTCGTCTCGACCGTAAAGTCGAGAGACCGGATCCAGTCCTCGTGGCCGGAGAGGGTCGCCTGCGGCGTAAAGTTGATCTCCTCCCCGCCCGAGGCCCCGAAGATGTGGATGGTTCGCCTGGTCCCTCCTGCGGCGAGGACGAAGGTGCTGCCGTCGCTGCCGAGGGCGCATAGCGCTAGCGTCAGGGGGAAGTACCTGGGTTCCTGCGCGGTCTTGATCGTCTGAACGGGGTGGAGCTGCCCGGAGTCGAACTTCCATATCTTGATAGTGTAGTCGGCGCCTCCGGACGCCAGGAGCACCGGGGCCGAGCTTGACCACGACTTCAGGGCCGCCAAACAGGTGATGGATGACGAGTGCGCGTCTACGGTCTGGACGCACTCCCACTTGGAGAGGTCCTTACTTATAGACCAGAGCTTGAGCTTGAGGTCGTCGGCTCCGGTGACCAGGTAGCAGACGTCGCCGTCGCCAGCCCTCGGCAGGAACTTTGCCGCTTTTACGGTCCCCGCATGGCCCCCTAGAACCACACTGATCCCCCTCGAGCTGGAAGACTATACTCAATCTCGTCAACGTCGCTCCCCTAATATGCCCCGCCGGGGAGTCTCACCTCTGGGCGCCACAGGGCAACATTCGCATCTGCGCCAAACGCCAGGATCCCGTCGGCGCTCCAGTCCGCCACGGCCCCGTGGCGGTTCGCCCCGGTAGACAGGTACTCTACCTGAGGAGTCCAATGGGTCATCTTGAAGAACGTGGTGTGAGCTGGTCCATATGAGAATTCTGCCCAGAGTGAGTGGTTCAAGGCCTTGACTTGTGTGGTGGTGATGGGCGCGTGTCATTGGCTGCTCACCGAGGCCATCTCGGTGAGTGAGCGGGTGGTGCGCGCACGGACCATGGGAATTTTTCTATGGCAGCTCCGAACTTTTGCGCGTCGGGTCAGCTCGAGATAACTCGGTACTGCTCATCCCCGACGACAACCATCACCCTCCCCGCAGCCGACGGCACCATCCCACAAACCACTCCTCGTGGATAACATCAGATATACAAACACACCTACGAGCATCTGGCCGCCGGTCTTCTATTCGCCCACAATGTCTGCCGCCTTCACCCTCTCGGACGAGTCCAAGGTACGAACCGGTGCGACAACCTCGCGGCAGACGGCAATACTGATACGGGACAACAGGAGCGCATCGGCCGCGTCATGGACATCTCTAGGGTCGCCATTCACTAGTACGCAGACCCCCATCCGTCCCGCGGGACTCGGGACAGAAGGCTAACCAGCACCGCAGCGGCTACATCCCCCTGATCCTCTACCTCGGTATGGCCCCGTGGCGCCAGGGCGGGTCGACGACGACACGCGTACTTACTAGTGAATTTCAGGATACACCCGGAGCGAGCCCAGGCCGTCGCTCATCCGGTAAGCAAGGGCCCTGGTCGGGATGTGCGGTGTTGGGAACCACTGGCTGACCAAACGTAGACTCATCTCGCCGCTCTTCTAAGCTACTGATTCGCCGAGGAGAATTAACGACACGCTCTTGCCGGATGGTCCGCGGACTGATGCGGAGGGTTACGATATTGTGTTGATAGAAGGGGAGTAGGGGGACGGTGGCAGGGAGGGAAAAGATAGAATGACCGTCGTGGACGACGCAGACGGTCGTGTACAATAGCTTAATGTTCATGGATTTAACTCGAATGCCTCTAACGGCGTACGAGCCGTAGTTGTACTCCGTCTTTCTCCAGTATCAGGTTTTCCCCTGGGCGTACGGTTTCCTGTGCTCCGGAACGGCGACACTGACCCCGTGATCGCGGCGGCCGACGTCACCCGAAAAGGCCGGCTCGAGCTTTTCCCCGTTTTCAACCCACGCCAAAATTCTTCCGCTCCCGCCCCCAACGTCGCCATAGAACCAGGCGATGGGAGTGCCCCGAACCCAGCCATGCAGCAGACCCGGTGCACATGATCCCATGCTCGCCTCCAACCATGCGGGCGCGGGCCTCTCTACCGCGCAGGTCGAGTCCATCGCGGGCCTGAGCGCCGGCTCCATCGCCACGCTCGTCGTGCACCCGCTCGACATAGTCAAGACGCGCATGCAGAGTTCGTTCCGCCGCCCTTCTCCGCTCTTCCGTCCCTCCGCCCGTGGCCATATGCCCGCTCCCACTAAGCGAAAGTCTAACCCTCCTCGCTGCAGTCCACCGCGGCTCTGTCGGCCGCTCCTCGACCGTCTCGACCCTCGCCATCGTCCGCACCCTCACGCGCTCCCCGCACCCCCTCGCCTCCCTCTACCGCGGCCTGACCCCCAACCTAGTCGGCAACGCCGCGAGCTGGGCCTCCTTCTTCTTCTTCAAGTCGCGCCTCGAGCGCGCCATCGCCGGCTGGAAGGACCCCGGCGCGCACACATTCCACGACGCCCGGGCGCACCTCTCGCCGCTGGACTACTTCGCCGCGTCGGGCGGCGCGGGAATGTTGACGCAGGTGCTGACGAACCCGATCTGGGTGCTCAAGACGCGGATATTGTCCTCGGATAGGAGCGCGCAGGGGGCGTACCCGGGCATGCTCTCCGGCGCGGCGCGGCTCTTCCGCGCGGAGGGGCTCCGCGGGTTCTACCGCGGCCTGGGGGTGAGTCTCCTGGGGGTGTCGCACGGCGCGGTGCAGTTTGCCGTCTACGAGCCTGCGAAGCGCGTGTACTTCTCCCGCAAGGCCGAGGGTCCCGGCAAAGGGGAGAAGATGACGGCCGAGTCGACGATTGGCATCTCGAGCCTTGCTAAAGTCATTGCCGGCGCCGTGACGTACCCGCAGCAGGTGCTGAGGAGCAGGCTGCAGACGTACGATGCCGACGCGCGGTTTGGGAGGGGGATAGTGAATGTTGTGAGGAGGATATGGAGGGAGGAGGGCGTGAGGGGCTTCTACAGAGGGATCACGACGGGGGTGGTGAGGGTCATGCCCGCTACGTGGGTGACGTTCCTGGTCTACGAGAACGTCAAGTTCTATCTGCCGCGGTGGATAGATGGGTTGGATTGAAGGGGGCGTCGGGGAGCTTCGCACTGAGCGAGCTCTGGCGGACATTCCGGACGTCCTGCCTGCGTCGTGGCCGGCGAACCGGTCCTCACGAGGTTGGATACGGACCACCGGTGCATGCCCGCCACCGCGAAGTAAAGGAACGAGCCCGGGTCCGACGGACACGATATTCGAGGGGGTCGGCGATCAGCGGCCGGCCACCTACCAGCCATTCCCTTCGCCATTTAGAATCCGCATAGACTGCTAGACACGATACATACGCTCACGCACCGGTAATAGACACTCCATTCTCCGAAAATCACGCTGCCCGCCTGCCTCCTTTTCTGTTCGGAGATGCAGTGGTGGTTGGTCACGGTGGCCGCCAATCTGTGGTCTCCGATGTGAGTCGTCGTGTTTCTGGTCAACCTCTCCCCGCCACACGCCAGATCCAGACAAGGCGTGACGCGTCCGGGGAGCAATGAAGGCGATGGCAGGAATCATATGATCGCGCAGCCTGCACCGTCATGGTCACTGGGCCCCGACCTCGCCACCATCGCGGAGGTGGTTCTGGAACTTGCATGCCAGCGCAGCACCAGCGTTTCGCCCCAACTCCTCTTCCCAGCCTCGACCTTCTCTTTGAAGCCCGGCCGCTGCTGATCTCGGCCTCAATGCGTGTTGGCGAAGGGGGGCTGCTGCCGGTCTGGTTAGGAGCAAAGTCAGCATGCGCGTGTTTCATATACGTTCACCACGAGTCCGGACGATTGGACTTGATGTCATCGACCTGGCCGCTTTCTGCATGTCCTGACCCAGAAGAGTTCGATTGTCTGTCTTTCGTTGGGTTGACTCGGATGTGGGACACTTCGGTATGGAATGGCTTCGCGACGGGGACATGCTTGCTGCGCGTCGTTGGCGTCCATGGGCCTGGCGTTGCCTTTGACGACGACGTCGTTGGGTTTACGGATCGGCGTCGGGAGAGCCAGCTCGGCACGAGCATCCTTTTCTGGGCCAGCTGGCCACTTGCACCTGCTGCTCTTGGCCTTTCTGCGGGCGATGCCCCGGCTACGCTCGGGGAGGATAGGGACGCACCGATGAAGTAGGTAGGGGGGCGAGAGGCAATCCACTCCTCACACCTCCCCCCACCCCAGTCAAGGAGTATACCTCGATCGAGCATCGCAATCAAACATGTTGAGCTCCTAGGTACACCCTCCCATAAGGAACCGGCGGCCACCATCGAAACGCCACGGCCGCCCGGATCCCCAGCCGCACACCCCGTCTCGCCGTCCCATCCCTCCACGCCACTTTCGTCCCAACGCAAGAAAAACGGCAGCTCAACCCAAACCCGCCTCCCCCTGTCCACCAGGCGTACGTGTCCCGCCCCCCGTGTGTAAGCGGCACGGTTCCCCGGCCGAGAGTGCCTGAGGGAAAAGCAATGTGCAGGCCCGCAATGCCGCATCTGGGCAGCCCCCTCGGCGGTGGGGCCAAAGGTGGCGGAGCGGCGGGTTGGGGGCCGAGTGGTTGATTTCTTCTCGGTGTATAGCGAATGACACTCCCTCCCTTACCCAATATCTCTCTCGCGTTCCCCGCTACTGTACGTCTTTTGTCTCACGGCTCCTTGTTTTGTGGGTATATATGCCGGTTTTCCCCCGAGCTACGAGCCGAAGGGCGAGACAACGGCACCATTGCCACTAGATGGGCGTATGTTTCGTTGGGGGCGTCGAACGCAAGGAGCGCCTCCTGCCCACGGCTGCTCCGGAGAGTATCCACACAGCAGGGGGTAGCCTCAGCTGCCCCCATCGCACCAGGGACTTCTGGGCCTTGATTCGAGGGCTCGTCTGGGGGAGGCGGGTGGCGCTCTTGGGTCCTGGGCGATGGCCCCGCTGGTGGAGATGTACTCGGGACGGCGATCGTAAGGGACTCTTTCGAGGCGAGACGTTCGGGTGGATACTGTTAATGTTCTGCCTTCCATTATGTCTAGCCGTTTGGCTATCATCAGAAACAGGAGGCATTGAGAAATGGTCCGCGGACTTCCCGGCCTTGTCCTCCCACTAGGACTGACACAGGGAGGTTGGAAATGCATCGAAGATAGCCTCACGTTAGCCCAGCCCACGTGCCGGAAGTGTGGCCGTCATTTCTTGTTCACACCCAACCTTCATGAGGTCACTCTCCAGCCCCGGGAGTCTTATCCGCAAACATACGCCACCACGATGCCACCAGGTCCGAAACCCCCCATCTGTGCGTTCTACCCTTGAGCAGGGTCGCTTCTGTGCGAGACAATGGGCCCGTTGGCTGGCTGTCAAGTGCCGGCAGTTTGAGCGCGAGGACCATTCGCCACTAGCTCACCAGCCATCGACATGGGACCGGGGGCTGAGACACTTGTCCTTGAGGGAGAGGGCCCAATTACGCCCGGCCGTGGTCGGAGCAAAGGGGCCCGGGGTGCGGGAGGTCAGCGCAGCCTCTTGACAATCCCAATACGTACATCCGTTCTTTTGGTCCACGACGGGGGCGTACGTCCCAAAAGCAAATGCCTCGGGGAATTGCCTGCCTCTCGGCTACTTAACCGGCGATCTAGTTCTGGTGCTGCTCGATCAGACGCACGTCTCAGGTGGGGGTTGAAGGGAAGCGTCATGGGGGCGGTTCATACACCCACCCACCGCCGAGGAGTAAGCATGCACGATCTCGTAGACTAGACTTCTATTGGAAGGCATCGTCAGGTACAGTGGATTTCTCTTCGGTCCGTCCGCGAGCCTAATCATCCTGCAGTGTCTTGGCCTTTCCAGAGGGTATGTTGATGATGGGGTAGGTAGGGGTTGAAATGGATCCATCTCGCCGGTAGTCTCGCCCCCGGCCCTCGATCTGTTACGGCGGGGCGCGCTCAGACCAACAGACTGCACGCCTTCCTGGTTCCAGGATAGCCGGAGTGTTAGAGTGCGACTCTCTCCAACCTCTCTCGAAATCACACGTACTTCTCCTTCTCTGGGGGACGAGGAAGACAACGACGACACCTTGCCGAGCTACTCGGTACGAACTCTGTACCTGCGGTTCTCTCAGCAAGAGAGCCAGCAAGGTCCTCGCCATCAGCTCCATGAGTCGTCAGGACCATATCGCCCTGTCCATCCCACTCTATCGCGCGTTGAGATCTGCGTCTGAGGACAATGGTGTAAGCCATCTCACCATTATTGCTTCTTCGGCTCCATATTGGGCCTCTGACATGCCCAGATGGGTCTCGTCTCGGCACTTGTTTCTCTTCTCGGGCATTTGATTCCATCTCGCATCACTAGCGCGTCGTGTGGACCTGTACCGTCATGGTGGATATTGACATGGGAGGGCGTGTGTTCTTGATATTGATCCTATGGCAGACCTTGCCCTCCTTATTGCCACTTCCGGCTGGGGGCGTGTAGTGGTACTCCTTGAATACCAGAGGTATCCTGAGAAGATCAGAAGTATTCGTTCGTCTGGGCAGGAGCAGCTCTGGCGGAAACGAAGACGAGACCAGCACGTGGATCCCCGGCTGTGCCATGCCCTCTTCTCTTTTATACCGGGAGACATCACGATACGTCCAGAGTCACATTCACCTCGTCAATTGTAGTCAAGAGTGGAGTCTCCCCAAGCCATTCCACATCCGTTCAAGGTTCCACGGTATACCTAACGCAGGACGATAATACTGTGCTGTTACCCGAAGCATTGAAGCTCCCAGATACCCTGGCGTCCGTGAGGGGGACGCAGAGCCACCTCCATGCCGTGTAGACAAAGGCGGCGCAATACCAGTTCTTCGGGGGGCACACGGCACACGGCCTCCTGGAGGTTGGGGTGTTGGGGGGGGGGGGAGGGGGGAAGGGGTTGGAACCAGGCCTTCCTTCCCAGGACTCGCCGCGATCGCGGTGCGAACTTCGGCGTGTTTGTGTGTTCGTGTCTTGGGAGCGAAGTACCGGTACTATGGGACTGGTCAACCATGGCAATGAAGCTAGTATCGAAGTGTTCGCGTTGGGGGGGGGGGGGGGG